>JAHIAM010007062.1:0-96443 GCA_021605205.1 Aegilops longissima
GGTTCAGCAGACCCTTAAGGTTTGAACTCTGGGGTGCGTGCGGAGATCCAACCCTCCACCGTCTCGTACCTCACCGAATCGCAAGGACCTAAAACTACCAGCAAGAACAGCACAAGAGACACGGAATTTATTCTGGTTCAGGCAACCATCATGGTGTAATACCCTACTCCAGTGTGTGGTGTGTGGATTGCCTCTGGGGCTGATGAAGAACAGTACAGGGAAGAACAGCCTCGCGAGGGTCTGTTCTTGGTGGAAGCGATGAACTGCTAAGTGGTGTCCCGTCGCTCTAGCTTGAGGATCGGGTCTCTCTCTCTCTCTCTCTTCGGGTGCTTCCCACTCTATCCGATCGTCCTCCTTCTACTATGGTGGCTAGCTCTACTTATATAGACAAAGGCCCTGGGCCTCTTCCCAAATATTGAGCGGGAAGGGCGCCAACAATTGGCCATTTTGAAGGGGAACAGCGGGTATACTTATCCTGACTAAAGTTGGTCCTCGCCTGCCAAAGGCTCTGGTGATGACGCCTGCTTGGGCTCCATGATGACTGCATTCCAGCCGTTGGGGCTGGTCTTGGTCTTGTTGCACCGAAACGGATGCCTTTGCTTGATGCTCTTGGCTGCGCTTGCTCCCTTTGCACCAAAGAGGAAAGGAGGACGCTACGCGGCTGGCGCCCAACTGGCGCCCTTGGTCATCATGGCTTGCGTCACGGGCACCTCGCGAGGTACCCTGCCTTGAACTCTCCGCCTCTGCATGAGCCAGCCTGACGAGGCCGTGCCTGAGGAAGCTCCTGGTCGTCCGCCCCGCGAGGCCTGGCCCCTCGCGAGGGTCTTGAATTTGCATTGATGAAGATGGGCCGTCCTGGGCCCCCTTTGAGCCACGCCACAGGCCGCAGGCAGGCAAGTTTGGGGACCCCTATTCCCAGAACGCCGACAGTAGCCCTCTGGGCCACGCGCGCCCGACCTTGGCGTCGCGGAGGCGAAAAGGGCAAGTCGGAAGCGTCGTGGGCCCTAACAGCCTGCGTCCTTAGGCGCCGCGTGGCGGTTGATTGGGCGTGGGCGCCTCTGCAGCGCTGGTTGATAATAGAGCGGCATCTTCCTTGCCTCCTTTACTTTCTCCGATTCTGCTCAGATCCCCTTTCTTGCGCCTCTCCTCCTCGCTTCCAAGACCTTCAGATCCCTCCGCCTTAGTGCCCTAGCCATCATGGCTCGTCAAACCCGGCGGAGCTGGTACTCTCCGCCTTGGAACCGCCCGAATGTGTCGTGGCGAGCCTTGTTCTGATCGCCCGGTTGGCGGAGGCGAGGGCATCAGCGGACCGGCGGTGTTCAAGGTCGGCTCCTCGCCCCGAGGGTCGGGGAGTACCTTCTACCGTTCTTGCAGCGCCATTATTGCTGGTCTCGCGCCTCCCTTCTCTGAGTTCTTCTTCTCCGTCCTTCGCCATTACAACATTCACGCTCTGCACCTTCATCCCAACTCCGTCCTTCTTCTGGCAATCTTCGCATACTACTGTGTGGCCCATGTTGGGGTGAAGCCCTCAGTGGCCTTGCTGCGCCACTACTTCTTCCTCCGATTCTCCCGTGGTCCCGTCTCCGCGTGCGTGAGCTTCGTCGCATATGGCGGAGCCATTGCCATTTCAAACACTGGGAAGCGGATTGAGGGCTTCAGGAGCAAGTGGGTCTTGGTGGATGCCGGGCGAATCCACCCTCGGCTGATCCTTCCCACGGAGCCCGCCGAGAGTTCCGATGACTGGTCCCGAGCGAAGCTTCGGGATCCTCGCGCTGGTCTTTGCCGAGAGGATGGATGCAGATCTGAAGCGGACGATGCGGGCGGCGAGCGAGGCTGACGGTCTTGTCGTTCTTGAGGGAATTCTGGAGCACTAACTGGCTCCGCCGCCAAGATGCTACGCTTCCGATGTGGAGGCCTAACCCGAGCCCCGTGGCCCTGGCCAGCGAGGATCTGGTGACGGTCCTCCAGTCCTTGGTAGGAGGCGATGTGGCGAGACTGGGACGCCCAGCCCCTGTTCCTTCGCGAGGATTGGGAGCAGGTTGTGGGGCCCATGCCCGCCTTCGATGGGGACGGGCTCATGCCCGCGGAGGCTCCGGAGGACCTGGTGGACGTGTCCTCTTATAACTCCTGCGAAGAGGTGGAGGAAAGAGAGCCAGGAGAGGGGGTTGATTCGGGAGCGGAGTCAAGGGCTCCTCCCTGGCGCAGAGCCCGCGTTCTCCGCCTCCCCAAGAGTGGCGACAGCGAGGATGAGGTGGCAGGAGGCGCCTGCCTGATCCCGATCGAAGGACCGGACTGGGCTGGTCCCAAGGGTCCGCCCTGCCCCGGGCGTCTGCAGACGTGCCTCCGCTCCTGGTCTCCTTGAAGCCGATCCACAGCAGCGGCTCTCGGGCTTCAAGTATGGCGGAGGCTGCTCGAGTCCACCGGTGTGACTTGTAAGTGCCTGCTTCTGTCTTGATTATTGTTTTGTCGACGATCTCGATGTCCATGCTCTTCGCCAGTGGCCGGCGGCTTGAAGCTGAAGGGGCTCTCGAGGCCCGTCCGTGGCGGTGCCTTTGCGAAAAGGAAGATGGCCCGACGCCCTGGGCCTCTCTGCCCGGGCGTCCTCATGAGGCTGGCTGAGCCAGCCGGGCGAGCTCAGCCCCTTGTCCAGCGACTCCGAGGTGGCCTTTGCCGGGCGCTGCCTCCACCGTTAATCGTGGCGCCGCTGGTTCCGCCTCAGGCGCGATGGTTTGCCGCCGCCAACTCCTCCTACTCCGCCAACTGCTGTCTCTCCGACTCCTCCCGCGGTCTGGACGCGCTGCCCGAACTGGACCGCTGCGGCGGCAGATCTTCTGGCGCCGACCCTCGCTTGGTGGTCGGGCGCTTGAGCTGGCTGGCTGGATTCGCGCCGACGCTTCGATTTGGGCGGCGCTGGTCCAAAGCTTCACGGCTTGTGACGAGAGAACCAGGCTGTTCGCGAGGCGGAAGGTAGCCCTGATGCTGCCACTGGGGAGGCAGCCAGCATCCGAGGTCGCTGTGAGACGCTAGAGGGCGAGCTGAAGGGCCTGCAGAACCAGCTCGCCGAGGAGGGCCGCCTCCGCCAAGAGCAGGAGGAAGGCAGTAAGGCTCACGAGGCGGCCATCAAGGACCGGGAGGCCAAGCTGAAGAAGCGCCGCGACCGTCTAGGCGCGCTGGAGCAGGAGCTGGAGGCGAGGAAGGTCGAGCTGGACGCCAAGGCGCGGGTTCTTGCCGAAGAACGCGTGGCCTTCATGGATATGGAGGTGAAGGCTCGTGCCTTGCTGAGGGAGCTTTATGATAGCGGCCTGGAGAGCCCAGTGGCCGGCGCAGAGGACGGCCCCGCCAAGCTGCTTCCCTTCCTGATTCGCGCTCTTGAAGATGTCTCCCTTGGTCTTGGCCCCACGGCTGAGGCCGAGGCGCGTGTCTTGTCTTCTGCGGCACTGACGCGGATCCTCACCCACATCTATCTTCGCGATCCCAGCGTCGACATGGATAGCCTGCTGGAGCCGGCAAGTGGCGAGCACGCAGCTGCCGCTACCGAGGCTGTGAAGGGTCGCGCAGAGGCTCTGTTGTGGAAGTTCCGGGCCTTCAGCACCAAGCCGAAGCGAGGCGCTGCCGGCCCTGCTGCTTCACGAGGCGAGCCCACTCCGCGCTGCTCCACCGCCAACAAGTGACTTCGCTGCGGCTCCTGTCTTGCTTTTAATTCCTGCCTCGGGGAGGCGTTTAAACTTGCGTTTGGTACTGCGATAACAGTGTGGACTGTAATATTTGCTTTTGAATTCCTTGAAATTTGTGCTTCCTACTTGCTTATGTTCTACGCCGGCAGAGCCCGGCCCCGCGCATACCTCAGCCGCCGTTAGCCCCGACCGGAAACCAGGACGGGACCAAGGAGTGAGGGGCTACGTGACAAGTTAGGCTCCTGAGTCGCGATGCTCAGGAGTCCCCCTTGGCGCACGAACAGCAAGTAGGGAGGTGAGGCGCGGGCGGATCCACCGTTCTACGTCTGCAGAGCCCGGCCCCGCGCATACCCCAACCGTCGTTAGCCTTTCGGAACTAAGGGGTGAGGGGCTACGTGACCAGTTAGGCTCCTGAGTCGCGATGCTCGAGTCCCCTCGACGCTCAAGCGGCATGCGTGCCTTGGCTCCGCTTGGGGAGTGGCGGCGACGAACCAGGCCCGAGGGGCTGGCTGGGTGGCGTCTTGCTGGGCATGACCCAGCGCAGCCCGTGCCCAGCCCTCAAGGGCGCCCAGGAGGCGTTGCTATGACGAGGCGGACAATCGAGCTCGGGCTCCACGAGGTTGATGCAATCCGAGACCACCCTTAGTTGTTTATCACCGGCAAGGAGCATAAGCGCTCGCATGCTGCGACTGGCATAGCCGCTCCTCGGCAAGTGTCGTCACCAGCGCGGAGCATGGTGCTTCCTTTGGAGCGTGGGAGGGGCTCCCCTCGGGAGGAGCCCGGGGCATATCTAGCCCCACCCCGACACGTGGCTGGCACGGTTGGGCTAGACGAGTGTATCTGGGCACCCGTGAGCCAGCGCTGGACTCACGAGGCCCTACCTCAAGGCGGGTTGCGCTGGCTCTGAGCCTTGTCTTGAGCGTGTTCACTCGCAAATTTGGCGGATGCGGTGCTCACGTCTTGTGTCCGGCTCTTGGGCTGGTCTCACCGTCGCTGGCAAGCCTGGTCGCGATGCCATGGACAAGACCAGAGGGTGAGGGCGGAGAGCCGGTAGGAGCCCCGAGTCGCGATGCTCGGGCACCCCCTTTAACGCATAAGCCGAGTTAGATGACGCAACTCTCGTCCTCGGGTCCGGCTCTCGGGCTGGTCTCGGCCGTCGTTGGCAAGCTGTGTCGCGATGCCATGGACAAGACCAGAGGGTGAGGGCCGGAGAGCCGGTAGGAGCCCTGAGTCGCGATGCTCAGGCACCCCCTTTAACGCGCAAGCTGGGTTAGACGCAGCAACTCTCCACCCCCGGTCCCGCTCTCGGCTGGTCTCAGCCGTCGCCGGCAAGCCAGGTCGCGATGCCATGGACAAGACCAGAGGGTGAGGGCCGGAGAGCCGGTAGGAGCCCTGAGTCACGATGCTCAGGCACCCCCCCCCTTTAACACGCAGGCTAGATTGGATGACAAAAACTCTACGTCCTCGGGTCCTGGCTCTCGGGCTGGTCTCTACCGTCGCTGACAAGCCAGGTCGTGATGCCATGGACAAGACCAGAGGGTGAGGGCCGGAGAGCCGGTAGGAGCCCTGAGTCGCGATGCTCAGGCACCCCCCCTTTAACGTGCAAGATTTCGCCACCCAGGAGAAGGCACCAAATAACAAGCATGGAGGAACGAGAGCATAACCCTAAGGAAAACGCATGGAAGATACATGCCGTTGGGACTGGCCCGAGCGGCTTGGGGATGATTCAGCCCGAGGGGCGCCCCCAACAGGATAAGCTAAAGACATGAAATAAAAGGGATACATGCCGCAGGGACGGACCCACACGGCCTGGGAATAATGCGGCCCTGAAGGCGCTCCCAGCCGGAAATAAAACTTAAAGATGTCACCTGGTGATGTTGGGGATGAAGGGTTGTTGATGTAGCAGACTCGGTGGGCTGCGGAGCGATCCTCACGAGCCCCCTGTGCCGGGGCCTCGGGAGGCTCGAGGCGCTGGCGGCTCCTCATGGGCCATCTCCATCTCCGCCCGTGGCTGCGGCGTGCGACCTCTTGAGCCTCCGGGATGGTCCTCATGAGACGCCAGCAGCAGCAGCGTGCTTGGCAGGCCATAAGGCATGTGTACGTAGGCTGTGGGGCGGACCCCGCAGCGCCCCACTCGCGAGGGCCAGAGGCTCTTGAGATGCGGCTCAGTTGAGCCTGGTATGTCGATGCAGACAGCGCAACCCACCATCCTCGCTGGATGGGGGGCCACAGGCAGGCAGGCGGCTGCCCTCATGACCCTTGACTCCTGAGCTCCTGAATGGCCTTGCCGATGAACTCTTGAGGGTTCTGTCCTCCTGGTCTTGCTCACGCTTATGGAAACATGCTTCAAACACGCCTCCATGTGGTGCCCAAGCGCCTCCCTCGAGACCTTGGCGAGGTCGGCGGCCCTCAGGGAGAGCCCCGAGCCCTGCCTGAGGAGGGCGCCGGGCGCGCTTTCCTATGCGATGGAAGGAGGCTCCCCCTGGCCCGGTGCGGGCCCTGAGGGGCATGTCTCTTGATGAGCCGGGCCGGTTGATGTCTTCTTCTTCTTGGGTGCTACCTCGGGAGGCATCCTGCTGCTGTGGTCTGGGTCTTCCAGCGATGCAGCCTGAAAAGCCCGCTCCAGGGAGCACACTGCATCTCTCTCTTCACAGGGCACCGTGATGACCCCGCCGCTTCCTGGCATCTTGAGGATGTTGTAGCCATGGTGGGTTATGGCCATGAACTTGGCCAACGCTGGGTACCCGAGGATGGCTTTGTACGGCAGGCGAATGTGGGCGACGTCGAAGTCGATGAGCTCGGTGTGGTAGTTGTCGCGGGCCCCGAAGGTGACGGGAAGGCGAACCTACCCGATCGGGACCGTGGAGCCGTCGGTGACTCCGGAGAAAGGCTTGGTTGGCTGAAGCTGACTGTAGGGCACTTGAAGATTGTTGAATGTCTCCACAGACAGGACGATGAGCCCTGCTCCGCCGTCGATGAGGGTCTTGGTGACCAGCACGTTGCTGATGATTGGGGAGCAAAGCATTGGGAGAACTCCGGCTGTGGCTGCGCACTTGAGCTGATCCGCTGAGCTGAACGTGATGGCGCACGCCGACCACCTGAGAGGGCGCGTGGGCTCGAGCTTGGGGAGGACTGCATTCACTTCATGGGCGAACTGCTTGAAGATGCGGTGAGAGGCTGGGGCTTGAGCTCCGCCCAGGATGCAGGCGATTGCACGCGCTTCCTGGAAGCCCCCAGCCCCCTCGTCCTGATGACGGTCTTCGATTCTCCTTGGCGGTGGTGGCAGCGGAGGGAGGCCTGCGTTCCCTTGCGGACGATCCTCACGAGGCTGATCCCTCCAGCCCCCCTCGCGAGGTGGGTCTTGCCAGCGGTCCTCGCGAGGTTGGTCGCGCCACCCTTGGCGCGGGCCGTGGTCTTCCCAGCGTCCTGCATTCCTTCCTCCTCCTCGGCCGTAGCCCCAGTCGCTGCGCTCAGGGCGTCTGCCGACCCTTCCTTCGCGCACGGCCCGGAGCTCTTGACATTCATTGGTGTTGTGGGTGTGGAGGTCGTGGTACACGCAGTACCGGCTGCCCTTGGAAGACTCGGGCTGATCTCTGCCTCGCTTGGTGTCTGGTTCGGCTGCGAGCACGGCAGCCCCCTTGCGCTTCACGTCCTTGGCCTTGGACTTCTTCTCTTCGGGATCCACGGCAGGCAGCTCGAGGAGGGAGAGGCGCCCCTCCTCAGCCCTGGCGCACTTGGTCGCCAAGTTGAACAACTCCAGGGAGGTGCACAGATCTTCATGCATCGCCAGCTCCTCCTTCATCTTGACGTCGCGCACGCCGTCGGAGAAGGCAGAGATGATGGCCTCCTCCGTCACCCTGGGGATCTTGAGGCGTGCGTTGTTGAAGCGCTGGATGTACTTTTGCAGGGTTTCCCCTGGCTGCTGCTTGATCCGGCGCATGTCGCTCACGGCGGGTGGCCGGTCGCGAGTACCCTGGAAGTTGGCGATGAAGCGGGTGCGCATCTCGGCCCAGGAAGAGATCGTGCACGGGCCGATTCAGGAGCCAAAGCGAGCTCCGGTCCTGAGCGCCATGGGAAACCAGTTCGCCATGACCTTTTCATCTCCGTTGGCAGCCTTGATGCCTAGCTCGTAGAGCTGGAGGAACTCCGTAGGGTCAGCCGTGCCGTCGTAGCATGGAGGCAGGTCTGGCTTGAACTTGGCGGGCCACGCGACGCTGCGCAGCTCGGTGGTGAAGGCGCGGCAGCCCGCCGTGGCCGTGGGGGGCCACAGACGGCAGAGAGCTTGGTCTTGCAGGCCTCCCTGCACCGCGGCTGGGGGTAGCGCAGGGTCTTGTCGTGCTGGAGCGGGGAGCGCTCGGGCAGCTTCTTGCGGGCGAGGAACTTCTTGGCAGCTCTGCCCTTGCCGCGCCGGCACCTGGCGGAACGGGTTCCGCCCAGGGGCCGCGCGCCTTGGTGCCAGGGCGCCGTCTTGAGGAGGAGGTGGCTGAGGCACCCCGGGAGCTTCATCGCCCACGCGAGGCGGGGTGCGGTGCAGCGAGACGGCGCGGGTCGCCTCCGCAGCGCGACAAGCTCGGCGACGCAGTCGAGCCATTCTTCGAGACGCGTCGTCGATGGGCGGTAGCGCAGAGCTCGTTAGCGCGATGGCGAGTGCAGCTCGGGCCTCCATGGCGCTGGGCGCGCGACGAAGAACCAGCGGGGTGAGCGTGGCGGTGCGGCCGCCCCTCCTCATGGACGGGTTGGGACGACGCTGTTGCTCATTCCCGCCCGGGCGATGGCGGCGTTGTGACGGTGATGGGGAACGGCGAGGACGACGCCGACGGGAGCCGCTCGGGCGACATGGGAGGCGAAGCGGCGGCGCTCGCCTGGCGCGGGCCCGACGAGCGGCAGACATGGTTGCGGTGGTCGGGAAGAACGAGGCGACGAAAGGCAGATTCCGCGAACCCACTGGCGTGCCAAATGTCGATTTTGGGTTCGCGAGACCCTTGAGTTCAAATCTAAGTGCGCGGAGATCCAACCCTCCACCGTCTCGTACCTCACCGAATCGCAAGGACCTAAAACTACCAGCAAGAACAGCACAAGAGACACGGGATTTATACTGGTTCAGGCAACCATCATGGTGTAATACCCTACTCCAGTGTGTGGTGTGTGGATTGCCTCTGGGGCTGATAAAGAACAGTACAGGGAAGAATAGCCTCGCGAGGGTCTGTTCTTGGTGGAAGCGATGAACTGCTAAGTGGTGTCCCGTCGCTCTAGCTTGAGGATCGGGTATCTCTCTCTCTCTCTCTTCGGGGCTTCCCACTCTATACGATCGTCCTCCTTCTACTATGGTGGCTAGCTCTACTTATATAGACGAAGGCCCCGGGCCTCTTCCCAAATATTGAGCGGGAAGGGTGCCAACAATTGGCCATTTTGAAGGGGAACAGCCGGTACACTTATCCTGACTAAAGTTGGTCCTCGCCGCCAAAGGCTCGTGATGACCTTGCTTGGGCTCCACGATGATCGCATTCCAGCCGTTGGGGCTGGTCTTGGTCTTGTTGCACCGAAACGGATGCCTTTGCTTGATGCTCTTGGCTGCGCTTGCTCCCTTTGCACCAAAGAGGAAAGGAGGACGCTGCGCGGCTGGCGCCCGACTGGCGCCCTTGGTCGTCATGGCTTGCGTCACGGGCACCTCGCGAGGTACCCTGCCTTGAACTCTCCGCCTCTTCATGAGCCAGCCTGACGAGGCCGTGCCTGAGGAAGCTCCTGGTCGTCCGCCCCGCGAGGCCTGGCCCCTCGCGAGGGTCTTGAATTTGCATTGATGAAGATGGGCCGTCCTGGGCCCCCTTTGAGCCACGCCACAGGCCGCAGGCAGGCAAGTCTGGGGACCCCCGTTCCCAGAACGCCGACAATACATGAATCAACATCGAGCACGTCGGTCAGCAGTGTGCGAATCCGGGTTGTAGCACTGGGCTAACAGGACTCAGGTGAACTGGGCTGTAGCAGGCTAGGCAGGACTCCGGATGTCACCGCGTGACATTTCCCCGAAGGGACAGAAACAGGAACGAAGTGAATCACAAGCTGGCCATTCAAGTGTTCCACAGCAGTAGTGCTAGGCTAGCAGGACTCCGGTGAACCGGGCTGTAGCGGACTACTATGGCTCATGGAAGCACAAGACTACATTTCCCCATAAGAGAGGCTACGAAGGATAAACAACTAGGTTGTCGGATCCCACACATACCAAGCATTTCAATCATACACACAATATGCTCGATATGTGTAAATAAAACATGGCATCACAAAAAGCCTCTATGACTCAAAGTATTTATTCATTAGGCTCCGAGGAGCGAGATATTACAAACATGGGTCTCATGACCCAACATGCAGAGCATACAAGTCAAAGCACATGCGGAAGCTTAACATGTCCGAGTACAGACATCTACAAATGGAAAAGACTGGGAAGCCTGACTATCTACCAGATCCTGCCGAGGGCACAAGATCGTAGCTGAGGTATCAAGATAAACATCAAAGTCCACACGGAACTACTAGCGAGACTGACGTCTCTCTGCAAAACATAAAATAGGCAAACGTGAGTACAAATGTACCCAGCAAGACTTACATCAGAACTAGCTACATATGCATCGGTATCAACAAAGGGGGTGGTAGAGTTTGACTGCAGCAAGCCAACTTTGACTCTGTGGCTATCCTAAACTATGAGTGCAAGTAACTCTTTTGAGATGGCGCACATGAGTCCACATATTCACCATATCAATACACCACTATAGATCCGCTCTCGTCTCCCTACGAGAAGGCCATCCATAGCACTCACGCTTATCTTGCGAGTTTTAGAGTATCCACTTTCACTTGTCTATGAACTGTTATAGGCAACCCAGAAGTCCTTCACCACGGACACGGCTATTCGAATAGATCATTTATAACCCTGCAGGGGTGTACTTCTTCACACATGTTTCCACCACTTAGCGTCTGCACACGACATGTGTGTAACGCCCCGGATCCGATGCGCCAGGTGTCTGCCAGTTATTTGCCGTCATTGCCATGTCATGTGCTTGCGTGTCTCTCTTTGCCATGTCATCATCTGCATTTTTATCATGTCATCATGTGCATTTCATTTTGCATACGTGTTCGTCTCATGCATCCGAGCATTTTCCCCGTTGTCCGTTTTGCAATCTGGCACTCCTATGTCCCCCGGCGCCCCGTTTTGCCTCTTTTCGTGTGCGGGTGTTAAACCTTCTCGGAATGGCCCGAGGTTTGCCAAGCGGCCTTGGTATAGCACCGGTAGACCGCCTGTCAAGTTTCGTGCCATTTGGAGTCCGTTTGATACTCCAACGGTTAACTGGGTAACCGCAAAGCCCTCTTTTGTTGCAGCCCAACACCCCCTCCAAAGTGGTCCAAAACCCATCCAAATCCCCTCCATGCTCTCGGTCGTTCGATCACGATCGTGTGGGCGAAAACCGTGCTCCATTTGGACTCTCCTAGCTCCCAGAAACCTATATATAGCCCCCTCCCCCGAAATTCGCGGATCAATTCCACCCTAACCCTAGCCTTTCCTCTTCCTCCCGCAGACGGACGCGTCCGCCCGCGCCGGACACGTCCGCCGACCACGTCGCCCCGGCCAATCCGAGGCCACCACGTCAGCTCCAGCCGCCCCGCGCCCTCTCCGTGCCGCCACGTGTCCCCGGGCGCCCCACTCCACCGTCGCCGCCTTGGCCCGCTGAGCCCGAGGCAGCCGCTCTGCCCGTCCGTCGTCGCCGGACCCGCGCGCCCCCGCCGCTGCTTGCCGCCGCCGCGCCGGCAGTGCTCGCCTCGCGAACCTCCCCGCCAGCGCCGCCGCCGCGCCCGCAGGACCCTCCTTTCCCGCGCCCGGCCTCCGCCCGGCGCCGTCCGCCCAGCGTGGGCGCTCCTCGTCGGCCTCGCCACGCTGATCGCCGTCGCCTCCGCCGCCGCGGCGCGGAGCGCCGCCTCCTCGCGCTCGGTCACGGAGCCCGCCGCCTCCTCGCGCCTCTCCTCGCCGCCGTCCTTCTCCGCGCCGTCCGCGCCATCTCCGGCCGGGTCCGGCCAGATCCGGTCCGGCCCGGCCTCGTCGGCGTCCTCCCCTGCCTCCGGCGCACTCCGGCGATCCTCGGGATCCGTGCCACCCGGTTCCAGATCCACCGGCCACGGTTGACTTTCCTCCCCCTCTGTTTTTCTCTAAGTCCCGAAATATTTTGCATAATCATGCCATGTTCATCGCATCATAACTCTGCAACCGTAGCTCCGTTTCATGCGTGTAATATGTCTAATTGTTCGCCGCGACGAGTCCTTCGTTCCATTCCATTGCATCATTTTCATTTGAGCTTATATTGATGCCTGAATCTTCGTTGTAAGAGTGCTATATGATGTTAACCTGCTGAAACTGTTATAACATGATGATTTGTCATCTTTGTTGCATTTGATGTGTGCATCTTATGAGCATTAGCTCTACATGTGTTTTGTGCTATGTCATGCCATCGTTCCAGTGGTGCCATCCATGTATTTTTTGTGAGTCTTGTACTGAGTGCATCAAGCTTGTTAAGTACGGTACTTGCTGTTACTGTTTTGCTAATCTGAATCTGCTATTTCATGATGCTATGTTAACAGGCTTCTACAAGTCAATATATGCATAATCTGGAGATGTTCACTAAGGATGTTTTGTTATACATGTCTTTCTCTATCCATCCATGCCCTTTGTTGCAATTATAGTCTGCTGTAACTTGTTGTAATCGTGCTCTAAAATTGCTAAATAATGTTGCTGTCAGCCTGTTAACATTAAGTTCAATGTTGCCATGATTGTTGTTAGTGATCCATGCACCCTATGAACTTGCTCTTGCCAATCTTAGCTTAATAAACATTTCTTCTTACTATGAGTTGCCTTTCCATGCCATGTATTGCTCTGTGGTGAGTGTTTCAAGCTCACCAACATGCCTACTTATTGTTGTTCCTGCCATGTATGAATCTGCCATATCATTTGCCATGTTTACATGGGTGCCATCATATTTTTCTGTGCCCTTTTGGCTCATGGTCAGTAAAGGACTTTTGTTCTATGAAATTCGTAGATTCATGCCATGTCTTTGTTTGCCATGATAAGTTCCTATGTTGTTTGATAGCTCTAAACATTGCAACCTGATGTTATTTCTGCTAAAGTCTGAAACTGTTATTATTTGCAATCTTGCCATGTGTGTTTGAGCATGTTCTAGTGATTTCTGGAGATAGCTCAGTGTTCATGTTTTGTCATGTTTTACCTGTACATCATCCCCATGCCTTTTGTTTTCTTGTTGAGGTCCAGTAGCATGTAGTTTTGGTGCTTGCAATATGCCTAGTTGCTGATTTGGACAGCTTGTCCTTTGGACTTGTATAGTGTGTATGTGTTGAACCGTTGCCCCGTTTTGAGTGTGCTCTATATGAAACTTGCGTGATATTGCATGTAGTTTCATATTATCATGTTGCATCCTTGTTTTGAGAGTGTTTGCTTGAGGTTTGTATGCATTTTGCATCAATGCCATGTTTAACTTGTTTTGCTCATATCTTCTAGGCCGTAGCTCCGAATCTAATGAACTTTATATGTAACTTGACTAGAATTTCGTGTAGATCATCGTGGTGCCTCTTAACTTGCTGTTTAAAAACTTGAACATAAGGTTTATTCAGATCTGGACCAATTTCGAAATTTGCATATGAGGACTTACTGGAGTTGTTCTATGTTGTTTCCGGCCTCATTTAAACTTGCTTTGATGTGTTGGTCTTGTATGCATCATCTTTTGCCAAGAGTAGATTCATGTAGCCTTATCATGCATCATACTTGGTTGAGCATCATGTCTTGTTCATGTGTGGTGTGTTTACCATGTTGTGTGCTTCTTCTCGATAGTTCCCGTTTCGTTGCGATCGCGAGGATTCGTTCGTCTACGCTTGGTTCGCCTTCGTGGCTTCATCTTCTTCATGGACTCGTTCTTCTTCCTTACGGGATTTCAGGCAAGATGACCGTCACCTTGGATCTCATTACTATCATTGATATGCTAGTTGCTTCGTTCTATCGCTATGCTGCGTTACCTACCACTTGCTTGTCAAGCCTCCCAAATTGCCATGAACCTCTAACCTTTGACACCCTTCCTAGCAAACCGTTGTTTGGCTATGTTATCCGCATTTTCTCAGCCCTCTTATAGCGTTGCTAGTTGCAGGTGAAGATGAAGATTGCTCCATGTTGGATTATGTTTATGTTGGGATATCACAATATCTCTTATATTATTAATGCATCTATATACTTGGTTAAGGGTGGAAGGCTCGGCCTTATGCCTGGTGTTTTGTTCCACTCTTGCCGCCCTAGTTTCCGTCATATCTGTATTATGTTCCCGGATTTTGCGTCCCTAACGCGGTTGGGTGATTTATGGGACCCCCTTGACAGTTCGCTTTGAATAAGACTCCTCAAAGAAGGCCCAACCTTGGTTTTACCATTTGCCTCACCTAGCCCTTTTTTCCTTGGGTTTCGGAGCCCAAGGGTCATCTTTATTTTACCCCCCCCTCCGGGCGGTGCTCCTCAGTGTTGGTCCAAACAAGAGCACCGTCTTGGGACCATTCCTTGGCAACTTGGGTTACGTCGGTTCTCAGACGCTTCGCTCATCCGGTGTGCCCGAGAGCGAGATATGTGCATCTCCTATCGGGTTGTCGGCACATCCGGCGGCTTTGCTGGTCTTGTTTTATTACCGTCGAAATGTCTTGTGGCCGGATTCCGAGACTGATCGGGTCTTCCGGGAGAAGGAATATCCTTCGTTGATCGCGAGAGCTTATCATGGGCTAAGTTGGGACACCCTGCAGGGTATAAACTTTCGAGAGCCGTGCCGCGGTTATGTGGCAGATGGGAATTTGTTAATATCCGGTTGTAGTAAACTTGAAGCAAACTCTTCTAAAATACACCAACCGTATGCGTAATCGTGAGTGTCTCTTTTGGGGTTGATCGAGAGGAGAACACGGTTTCGGGTTATGTCGGCGTAAGTAGGAGTTCAGGATCATTTCTTGATCATTACTAGTTGACGACCGTTCCTTTGTTTCTCTTCTCGCTCTCATTTGCGTATGTTAGCCACCATATATGGTTAGTCGCTGCTGCAACCTCACCACTTTACCCCTTCCTTTCCCATTTAGCTTTGCTAGTCTTGATACCCATGGTAATGGGATTCTTTGAGTCCTCGTGGCTCTGATTACTACACCACCGATTGCAGGTACAGGTTTGCGATGATCATGGCCGAGAGCGATGTTTACTTGTTTTGGAGTTCTTCTTACGCTTCTTGATCGGGGATAGGTTCGTGTCGGCAGCCTGGGCTAGCAGGGTGGATGTCGTTTGAGTTTTGGTTTATGTTTCATCCGTAGTCGGATGTTGGTCTCATGTATGTTGTATTGTTGTATTCTGGTGACATTGTATGTATTGGATGTATCCCTACCTATTATGTAATGTTGATGTAATGATATCCACCTTGCAAAAGCGTCTTCAAGATGCGCTTCTATCCTGGGTGGGACCTTCGAGTTCCTTTTGGATAGGGCCGCATCTTGGGCGTGGCAATGTGCTCGGCAGACTTCAAGCGAAAGCCGACGTGGGTGTAGACGACGACCTAACTAACCACACAAGTCTCTAGTCCAGGTTTATCGCCTATTTGGGTTCCATCCGCAAGGAAATCCGGTCGGGGTGTCCTCAACGGCCCCAAATGATGTGAGCAAGGTTCCCAGACACCAAACGGGCGCCCGGTACACCATGCCACGTACCTACCGCATCACAGCCCACCCCGCGGGTCAGCGCTGCGCACGGCCTCCAGTATGCTACAAACACCAGAAACTACTTGCAACTCCTGGACAGAGGACAAGGGGGGTTAATAAGTCGAGCGGGGTCGTATTTCAGGGCCCAACATGTGGTAGTAGGTGTGCATGGATCACAAACACAGAACTCGGTTCCTGAGGACGGTTTCAATGAGACAACCCACCATGTACTCCTACATGGCCTCTCACCGCTACCTTTACCAAATCGTGTTCACACACTTAGCTCACACACAGTAGGACATGTTCATCACCATTCCAATTCATCCACGATGAATCAGACCTGACTCAACTCTAAGCAGTAGCAGGCATGACAAACAAGCATGAATGAGTAGGCACATCAGGGCTCAAACAACTCCTACTCATGCTAGTGTGTTTCATCTATTTACTATGGCAATGACAGGTCATGCAGAGTAAAGGGGTTCAACTACCGCAGCATGTAACAGTTGAATCATTGTTGTCCTAATGCAGTAAAAGAGAGCAGGAGCGAGAGAGTGGGATTATAACGGAATGAACAAGGGGGTTTTGCTTGCCTGATGGAGTGGTAGGATACTGCCCTTCAGTTGGATATTCGTGGGTTTCCCTCAGAGGCAGAACCTACCATGAAAGACACATCGGAACACAATCACCACATGCCGATATGCAACAATATGATGCATGCTATGACATGGCAACATGAATGCGTTTTGGGATAATGCAAGCTAGAACATATTGAAATGAGTCCATTTAAACAAAAGATTCAAATGCAAACCCATTTTATGAAGTCATATTAATGCATTAGCTTGTTTCACTTAAACAGCAAGGTTAAGTTGCTCTAACATGCATGAGACCGGTACAGATGGATAGATTGGATTTTTCTGATAATTTTTCATATATAATTTATTTCATTCTGAGCTATAGATTAATTTCCATGAATTTTAGAAGTTTTAGCTATTTTCTAGAATTTCCTGAATAAGAATAAATCCAGAAAAAGGTTAACTGTGTCAGCATGACGTCGGGGTTACATCAGCAGGTCAAAGGCGCCAGCCCAGGTCAAACCTGACGGCTGGGACCCACATGTCGGTGTAACAACTAACTAACAGAGTTAGTTAGTGTTAGGTTAGCACTAACCTAGGTTAATTAGGGCCTGGGCCCACATGTGAGTGGCTCATCTAATTAACTAAGTTAATTAAACACTAATTAAACCTAACACTAATTAAGCAGGAACCTAGGCCCACACGTGAGGGACCCTAGGGTGGTCAAACCCCTAGTCAGCGGTGTCAACCCCACCGGCGACTTGACGCCAGCGAGGCCAGTCGCGGCAGCAAGCCTCGGGTTTGCGTCTCCGGCGACCAAACGGCCGGCAGAGGGCATCTACGTGATGCAGATGAACATCCGCATCGAGTAGTGGTGGCGGTTGGGCCTGGGGTGGTCGGAGTTGTCCCCGGCGATGACCTCGGCGGTTGCCGGAGCTCGGGTGAGCTCGGGGTCGAGGCTTCGGCGGACGAGTCTGCGCGTGCGAGGCATCTTCGGGCCCTATGCGATGCGTCGAGGTCAGTGGATAGGATGGCTGGGCCGTTGCATGGCCGGAGCCATGTCGGCGGCGAGCTCAGGCGGCGGCGTGCTACGGTCTGCAAGGGGGCGGCAGCTACGCGTGCAAATGAGTCGGAGGAGAGGGGGTTCGATTGAGGATCTCACGGTGGAGTCGACGGTGGTCTTGGCGAGCTCGGGGAGGGGCTGACGACGTCAGGAGGTCGCCGGCGATCTTGGGGCAGAGGAGGCAAAGATGGCGGTGCAGAGGTTGATGCAGGGCGTTCGGTGTTGCGCGGGTTGACGGAGAGGCGTAAGGGATGGAGGCGGAGCTCGTGGACAGCACGGGGAGACGAGGGGAGCACAGTGGCCGCTGCTACGGCCAACTACGGCGAGGATCTCGCTCGGGCATGTGCGGTGGAGAGAGCAGAGGAGGGGAATGAGCTCGAGGGAGTGAGCGAGAGGGACCAGGGGGGCTGCATGGCATTGTGGAGGCGTCCAGGCCCTCGGCGGCAAGCAGGAGGTGGCGTCTCGGTGTGGCGCTTGTGCGTCACGCTGCGCTCGTCCTCCTGGAAGAGGAGGAAGACGACAGGGGAGGAGGCGGTGGTGGGCTGGGCCGGCCAGCTGCAGTGCTGGGCCGGTAAGTGGGTTGCGCGAGTGAGGCCGGGTAAGATTCTCTCTCTCTCTTTTATTTCCTGTTTTCTATTTTTCTTTCTTTGTTTTGATTTGATTTACAAACCAAACAATTTTAAAACGTTCTGTAAATTTTGATGTGAGCTCAGGGAGCTAGTCCAAGGTCACATGCAAACTTACAAAAATATTTGAACTTTATTTCTTATATAAAAGAAATAAATTCAACTCAAATATGTTATTGATTTAATTCAAAGGCTTAAAATAAATATCTCTGAGATTCTAAAAATATTGTTTTGAGTTTTACCTCTTGCCAATATTTCCAGAGACTAAGAGGAACATTTTCTTGGACTTCTTTGAAAAGATTTTAATGTTGATTATTTCTGAAGTTATTTCTGAGGGTTTCAACTAACCTCAATTCAACTTTCAGAAATTTTAGACATGATGCATGAGTGCAGATGCAACTATTTCACTCAGGTATTCTAGGGCTGTGACAGAGACGCCGAACACTCACCGGTAAGCGGTGTCGGACTTGGTGTGCCGAGCTGATAGGGAAATCGAGATATGGGTTATATAAACGATTGTGTTTTCATGGCGAGCTGTTCGAAGAGCGAGGGGAGAATCGGAAAGGGAATAGACAAATCACAAGATGCAGATATCCGAACACCATAAAGGGTATTTTTATTATTTCTTGTAGGCTCGGGACGTCTAGCCGTACAATTCGAACTGCGAAGGCAGTACTTGTAAGAGAAAAAATAAAAAATAAAATTTACAGAGTAAAGGTTGACGCAGGGCCTTGATGCTGTAGTTGAAGCCTTCACTGTGCCATGCTGCATGTCTGCACCTTTGCTTCTGATAGGTGGGGGTTGGGACCTTCGATGAGACCTTGATGGGTCAGGACCCTGCGATGAAGCTTTATGCTTGGGGGTATCCGGAATTGGTACTCCGGGTCGCCTGAAGATGAGATAACTCCAAAGTTTGGGTAAATCGAACATGCACTTCAGATTTATTGATGTATGCCTCATGGCTGCCCATGGTATTTTGAGTACGAAGTTGTGCTGATGAGGCACGTGGTGCATGGAGAATGTGGGTGTGCCGTGGGGCACGTATCCCTATTTGCGGTGAACGCATGCGGGTTCCCATAACAGGGAACAGGTTCGAACCCGTTTACTATTATCACCGGCCTTTACGGCGGGTCGGCATCGGGACCTATTTGGGCCGGTGTGGTCTTCGGCCGCTAGGGCCACAGTGTGCTCTTCTGTTTGAAGTGAGCGTTTTGTGTTGCGTTGATAGTTATGACGCCTGAGGGACCAGGCATCTTCAAATTGAGGTACGTGTAATGCGGGACGGCATTGAATTTGGCGAATGTTGTACGACCGAGGAGGGCGTGATAGCTGCTGCGAAAAGGTTCAATGTCAAAGATCAAGTCCTCGCTTCGGAAGTTATCCAGAGATTCAAACATTACTTCAAGTGTTATGGTGCCTTTGGAGCGGGCTTCCACTCCCGGAATGACCCCCATAAAGGTGGTGTTACTGGGTTTGATCCTTGACGGATCGATCCCCATTTTCCTCACTGTATCTTCGTATATTAGACTGACACTGCTACCATCGTCCATGAGGACTTTAGTGGGGTGCAATCCATCGATGATAAGGTCGAGTACTAAGGCTGCAAACCCTCCATGGCGTATGCTGGTCTGATGGTCCCTATGATCGAAAGTGATCGGACAGACTGACCATCGATTGAACTTCGGCGCTACGGGCTCGATGAAGTATACGTCCCATAGTCCTTGCTTTCTCTCCTTCTTCGATATGTGGGTTGCGTAGATCATGTTTACCGTCTTGACCTTGGAAGGGAAGGGTTTCTGGCCTCCACTATTTGGCCTGCGTGACTCATCATCGTAATCGCTTTGTGGGCTTTTGCCCGAGTCTTCGGCTGTGAGTTTGCCGGCCTATTTAATTACCCAACAGTTTCGGTTGGAGTTGTTCGGGGCTTCTCTAATGTGCCGTGGATCTGATAAAGCCTTTACATAATTGTATCCAGTCTAGACGGGCTGTCGTTGTTGCCTTTAGGGGCTTTCTTTTGGGGTTCGGTCTTCTGGTTTTGAAATCCGGTGTTTACTGTCGTATCCTCGCCCTCGCCGTCAATATGGTGACGTTTATTCTTGCTGTGTCAGGGATTTCCATTTTCTTCCCGAACCTCGGAGGTACCGGGTGTGTCTTGGTTGTTGTTTTTGCGAGCAAGCCAACTGTCTCCGCCTGCGCAGAAGTGGGTCATGAGGGAAGTAAGGGCTTCCATATTTCTTGGTTTGTCCTGGCTGAGCTGTCGTACGAGCCATTTGTCCTTGACACTATGCTTGAAGGCGGCCAAGGCTTCGGCATCCGGACAGAAAATGATTTGGTTTTTCTTGGTCAAGAATCGGTTCCAAAATTGTCGGGCAGACTATCTGGGTTGTTGTGTAATGCGATTTAGGTCGTCAGCATCCGGAGGCCGTACATAGGCGCCCTGAGAGTTTTCTTGGAAGGCATCCTCGAGCTCTTCCCAGCAGCCTATAGAGTCTTCTGGAAGGCTGTTCAACTAGTGTCAAGCTGGACCTTTAAGCTTTAGTGGCAAATATTTGATGGTGTGGAGGTCATCTCCTCGCGCCATGTGAATGTGGAGGAGGAAATCCTCTATCCATACGGCTGGATTTTTGATTCTGTCATATGATTCGATATTCACGGGCTTGAAGCCTTCTGGGAATTGGGATTGCATTACCCTCTCTGTGAAGCACATGGGGTGTGCGGTGCCCCGAACTCGGGCTACGTCGCATCGGAGGTCTTCGTCCCTCCAATTCTGTTGCTGCTCCCGGATTCTATCGTTTCGGTTTAGCCGATCGTAGTATCCTTCACTACAAAAAAAAACATCCTTGACATTTTGGGCCGAACGGATTTTTTTTCTATCATGCTTATGACACTTCCATGACGATAATTGTGACAAAACCTGGTATCAACATAGATGTGGTGGGCTCCTACTTCTATGACAAGAAATCATGACAGAAAATGGGCTTTTCGTCCTCGGCGGACCGGAGACGCGGCTGCATGACATTCTTTGGGCCGTCCATGACGGAAAAAACCATGGTAGAAGCGACAGAGAGGAAAATATCAGAGAGTTCCTGGTTACGATGGGTGGTCAGGGCCGAGCAATGCACGGAGGGTTGCGCATTTCTGTCGTACACGTACGTGCATGTGCGGGAGGCATTGGGCTCTAACTGAACCCAAGTGAGGCGTTCGCTTACTGAACCCGAGCGATTACACTAGCTACGTTATTGAATCCGAGCGATCGATCCCTTGGTTGTTAACTGAACTCAAGCGATTCCTTCGCTATTCCTGCTAACTGAAGCCGATCGAACCTGCTGCCTCTTTATGAATAGTGAATGTTGTTAGGGGTTGGATGAACAGTTCCCAGTGGGGGTTGGATGAACAGGACCCCGTGGCAGGAGAGGTCGTTGCACTGGATGAATAGGACCCCGATCGAGCCGGTTGGGGGTGGATGAACAAGACCCCGTGGAGGGTTGGTTGAACAGTAGCCAGTGGAGGCTGGAAGAACATGACCCCGTGGAGGGCTGGTTGAATAGTAGCCGGTGGAGGCTGGATGAATAGGAGCCCGTGGAGGCAGGAGGGAGACGTCGTGGATGAAAAGTAGCAGGTGGAGGCTGGAGGAGGTCGACGGTGGATGAAAAGTAGCCTGTGGAGGCTGGAGCGAGGTAATAGACAGCGGATGAATAGTAGGCGTGGAGTCCCGTTTTGCGGTACGCCACACCCCTCCCAATGAACAGGACCCCATTTCGACCGTACGAGGTTGAATAGAAGTCTGTTTCCTCCGTTTTGCGGTAGGCCACACCCCTCCCGATCAACAGGACCCCGTTTCGATCGTAAGATGTCAGAGAGAAGTATGTTTCCTCCGTTTTGTGGTACGCCAGACCCCTCGTAATGTAGGCTCCCGTTTGGGCCATAGGCGGTCGAACAGAAGGCCGTTTCCTCTCTTCTGCGGTACTCCAGGCCTCACATCGGCTGTTCCGTCCAAGCCGGTTGGCTCATGATGAACAGGACGCATTCCGTTGCCTCCCGATGAACACGACGCAGTTTTCTATTCCAACCCAACCGGTTGGCTGCCGATGAACAGGACGTCATCGCTGCCCTCTGCTGCCTCTCCATGTACACGATCCTTGGGCGTACGTATGCGTGAGTAGGCGTTCGAGACCCTGCCCGTATGTACGTACGTGGCCGTATTTACTTTCTTGCACCCTGGTTGTACGTGTGTGTACACGATATAGACGGGACTGCGTGACATGCTGCGTCCGTGCCTCTACTACGACACATGCCCTTCCTTACTCGGCCACGGTTCATCGCTGCAGCCTGCAGACAGACCAATCGACCAATATGTACGTACACATTCACAACCAGATAGACATCCCTACGTACGGTTCGACCGGGTGGGTCCCAGCTATCAGGGAGGTAAGGAGGCGCTTCCTTGCATGCAAAGATATAGCTGGTGGGTCCTAGCTGTCACGGGAAGAATCATATTTTTCCCCGTAATTGGAAGGCAGCATTTCAAAATTTTACCTACGATCATGCAAGATCTATCTATGTGATGCATAGCAACGAGAGGGGAGAGTCTTGTCCACATACCCTCGTAGACCGAAAGCGGAAGCGTTTTATCAACGCGGTTGATGTAGTTATACGTCTTCACGATCCGACCGATCCTAGCACCGAACATACGGCACCTCTGTGTTCAGCACACGTTCAGCTCGATGACGTCCCTCGTACTCTTGATCCAGTTGAGGCCGAGGGAGAGTTCCGTCAGCACGACGGCGTGGTGACGGTGATGATGAAGTTACTGGCGCAGGGCTTCACCTAAGCACTACGACGATATGACCGAGGTGTGTAACTGTGGAGGGGGGCACCGCACACGGCTACGACCACTGTCAACTTGTGTGTCTAAGGGTGCCCCCTGGCCATGTATATAAATGAGCAAGGGGAGGGGGCCAGCGGCCTCATAGGGTGCGCCCCAAGGGGGAATCCTACTACTACTAGGAGTAGGTTCCCCCTTTCCTAATCCAACTAGGAGGGGAAGGAAAGAGGAGGAGGGAGAAGGAAAGAGGGCGTCGGCCCCCCAAGCCCTAAACCACTTTGGTTTGGGCCTAGGGGGCACGGCCCACACTTCCCTTGCTACCCTCCATTTCCACTAAGGCCCATGAAGGCGCATTGACCCCCCGGGGGGTTCCGGTAACTCCCCAGTACTCTGGTATTTATCCGCTGTCCGAGTAAAACCTTCCAGTATATCAATCTTTATGTCTCGACCATTTCGAGACTCCTCGTCATGTCCATGATCTCATCCGAGACTCCGAACAACCTTCGGTAGATCAAAACACATAAACTCATAATACCGATCGTCATCGAACGTTAAGCGTGCGGACCCTACGGGTTCAAGAACTATGTAGACATGACCGAGACAAATCTCCAGTCAATAACCAATAGCAGAACCTGGATGCTCATATTGGCTCCTACATATTCTACGAAGATCTTTATCGGTCAAACCGCATAACAACATACATTGTTCCCTTTGTCATCTGTATGTTACTTGCCCGAGTTTCTATCGTCGGTATCATCATACCTAGTTCAATCTCGTTACCGGCAAGTCTCTTTACTCGTTCCGTAATGCATCATCCCGCAACTAACTCATTATTCACATGCTTGCAAGGCTTATAGTGATGTGCATTACCGAGAGGGCCCAGAGATACCTCTCTGAAACATGGAGTGACAAATCCTAATCTCGATCTATGACAACCCAACAAACACCATCAGAAACACCTGTACAACATCTTTATAATAACCCAGATACGTTGTGACGTTTGATGAACATTAAGTGTTCCTCCAGTATTCGGGAGTTGCATAATCTCATAGTCATAGGAACATGTATAAGTCATGAAGAAAGCAACAGCAATAAACTAAACTAAACGATCATAGTGCTAAGCTAACGGATGGGTCAAGTCAATCAAATCATTCTCTAATGATGTGACCCCGTTAATCAAATGACAACTCATGTCTATGGCTAGGAAACTTAATCATCTTTGATTAATGAGCTAGTCAAGTAGAGGCATACTAGTGACACCCTGTTTTTGTCTATGTATTCACACATATACTAAGTTTCCGGTTAATACAATTCTAGCATGAATAATAAACATTTATCATGATATAAGGAAATAAATAATACATTTATTATTGCCTCTAGGGCATATTTCCTTCAGTCTCCCACTTGCACTAGAGTCTATAATCTAGTTCACATCGCCATGTGATTTAACACCCATAGTTCACATCACCATGTGATTAACACCCATAGTTCACATCGCCATGTGACCAACACTCAAAGGGTTTACTAGAGTCAATAATCTAGTTCACATTGCTATGTGGATAATACCCAAGAGCACTAAGGTGTGATCATATTTTGCTTGTGAGAGAAATTTTTAGTCTACGGGTCTGCAACATTCAGATACGTATGTATTTTGCAAATTTCTATGTCTACAATACTCTGCACGGAGCTACTCTACAGTACTCTGCACGGAGCTACTCTAGGTATTTGCTCCCACTTTCAATATGTATCTAGATCGAGACTTAGAGTCATCCAGATCTTGTCAAAGCTTGCATCGATGTAACTCTTTACGACGAACTCTTTGTCAACTCGATAACCGAGAAACATTTCCTTATTCCACTAAGGATAATTTTGACCGATGTCCTATGATCTACTCCTGGATCACTATTGTACCCTCTTGCCAAAGTCATGGCGAGGTACACAATAGGTCTGGTACACAGCATAGCATACTTTATAGAACCTATGACTGAGGCATAGGGAATTACTTTTCATTCTCTTTCTATTTTCTGCCGTGGTCGGGTTTTTGAGTCCTACTCAACTTCACACCTTGCAATGCAGGCAAGAAATCCTTCTCTGACTGTTCCATTTTGAACTACTTCAAAATCTTGTCAAGGTATGTATTCGTTGAAAAAACTTATCAAGCGTCTTGATCTATCTCTATAGATCTTGATGCTCAATATGTAAGCAGCTTTGATACGCCCATTTTGCATCATGCTTTTATATTGATATTTATCGCATTATGGGTTGTTATTACACGTTATGTCACAATACTTATGGCTATTCTCTCCTATTTTACAAGGTTTACATGAAGAGGGAGAATGCCGACAGTTGGAATTCTGGGCTGGAAAAGGAGCAAATATTGAAGGCCTATTCTGCGCAACTCCAAAAGTCCTGAAACTCCACGGAATACCTTAAAATAAATAAAGAAAAATCGACGCCAAAGATGAAGGTCGGGGGGCCCACACCCTGCTCACGAGGGTGGGGGCGCGCCCTCCCCCCTGGGCGCGCCCCCTACCTCGTGGGCCCCCTGGTGGCTCTCCGACGTCCATCTTCTCCTATATAAAGTCTTTCGATGAGAAAAAAATCAGAAGCAACCTTTCGGGACGAGACTCCGCCGCCACGAGGCGGAACCTTGGCGTAACCAATCTAGGGCTCCGGCAGAGCTGTTCTGGCGGGGACACTTCCCTTCGTGAGGGGGAAATCATCGCCATCATCATCACCAACGCTCCTCTCATTGGGAGAGGGCAATCTCCATCAACATCTTCACCAGCACCATCTCATCTCCAAACCCTAGTTCATCTCTTGTATCCAATTCTTGTCTCCAAGTCCGGGATTGGTGCTAGTAGGTTGCTAGTAGTGTTGATTACTCCTTGTAGTTGATGCTAGTTGGTTTATTTGGTGGAAGATTATATGTTCAGATCCTTTATGCACATTATTACCCCTCGCTTATGAACATGAATATGCTTTGTGAGTAGTTACGTTTGTTCACGAGGACAAGGGAGAAGTCTTGCTATTAGTAGTCATGTGAATTTGGTATTAGTTCGATATTTTGATAAGATGTATGTTGTCTAACCTCTAGTGGTGTTATGTGAGCGTCGACTACATAACACTTCACCATTATTTGGGCCTAGAGGAAGGCATTGGGAAGTAATAAGTAGATGGTGGGTTGCTAGAGTGATGAAGCTTAAACCCTAGTTTGCGCGTTTTCGTAAGGGCTGATTTGGATCCATATGTTTCATGCTATGGTTAGGTTTACCTTAATACTTTTGTTGTAGTTGCGGATGCTTGCAATAGAGGTTAATCATAAGTGGGATTCTTGTCCAAGTAAGGGCAGTACCCAAGCACCGGTCCACCCACATATCAAATTATCAAAGTACCGAATGCGAATCATATGAACGTGATGAAAACTAGCTTGACGATATTCCCATGTGTCCTCGGGAGCGCTTTTCCTATTATAAGAGTTTGTCCAGGCTTGTCCTTTGCTACAAAAAGGATTGGGCCACCTTGCTGCACCGTGTTTACTTTTGTTACTTGTTGCTCGTTAGAATTTACCTCATCACAAAACTATCTGTTACCACTTATTTTAGTACTTGCAGAGAATACCTTGCTGGAAACCGGTTATCATTTCCTTCTGCTCCTCGTTGGGTTCGACACTCTTACTTATCGAAAGGACTACGATAGATCCCCTATACTTGTGGGTTATCAAGACTCTTTTCTGGCGCCGTTGCCGGGGAGTGTAGCGCCTTTGGTAAGTGGAATTTGGTAAGGAAAAATTTATATAGTGTGCTGAAATTTCCTGTCACTTGTTACTATGGAAAGTAATTCTCTGAGGGGCTTGTTCGGGGTATCTTCACCCCGTCCAGTAGAGCAAAGAGTTGCTCCTCAACCTTCTGAACCTATTGAAAATGAAATTCCTTTTGAATTTCCTTCGAGTATGATGGAAAAACTGCTAGCTAATCCTTTTACAAGAGATGGAACAAAGCATTCGGATGAACATCTACGCTATGTGGATGATATTTGTGGACTATTTAAGCTTGCAGGTATACCCGATGATGTTATTAAGAAGAAGGCTTTCCCTTTATCTTTGGAGGGAGACGCATTGACATGGTATAGGCTATGTGATGATATGAGATCATGGAACTATAAAAGATTGAAATTGGAATTTCATCAAAAGTATTACCCTATGCATCTTGTTCATCATGATCGCAATTATATATATAATTTTTGGCCCCGCGAAGGAGAAAGCATCGCTCAAGCTTGGGGGAGGCTTAAATCAATTTTATATTCATGCCCCAATTATGAGCTTGCAAAAGAAGTGATTATGCAAAGTTTTTATGCTCGGCTTTCTGATAACAATCGCACCATGCTCGATACTTCTTGTGCTGGCTCTTTTATGATGAAGCCTATTGAATTTAGATGGAGTTTATTGGATAGAATTAAATGCAACTCTGAAGATTGGGACCTCGACGAAGGTAAGGAGTCAGGTATGAAACCTAAGTTTGATTGTGTTAAATCTTTTATGGACACCGATGTTTTCCGTAAGTTTAGCACTAAATATGGACTTGACTCTGAGATAGTAGCTTCTTTCTGTGAATCTTTTGCTACTTATGTTGATCTCCCTAAGGAGAAGTGGTTTAAATATCATCCTCCCATAGAAGTAAAAGTAGCTGCACCTATTAAAGTTAAAGAAAAGACTATCACTTATAATGATCCAATTGTTCCCACCTCTTATGTTGAGAAACCACCTTTCCCTGTTAGAGTAAAGGATCATGCTAAAGCTTCAACTGTTGTTCGTAAAAGCAATACTAGAACTTATACACCTCCTGAGCAAGTCAAAGTAGAACCTAATATTGCTATTGTTAAAGATATCTTGTCTGATAATATTGATGGTCATGTCATTCAATTCTCTGGTGAAACTGCTAGAATTGCTAAACCCTGTGATAGAGATAAACATAGACCTGTGGTAGGCGTGCCTGTTATTTATGTTAAAATAGGAGATCATTGTTATCATGGCTTATGTGATATGGGTGCTAGTGCTAGTGTTATACCCATTGACTTATGTAAAGAAATTATGGATGATATCGCACCTGCTGAGTTAGAAGATATTGATGTTACAATTAAACTTGCCAATAGAGATACTATATATGCAATGGGAATTGTTAGAGATGTTGAAGTCTTGTGTGGAAAAACCAAATATCCCGCTGATTTCCTTGTTCTTGGTTCTCCACAAGATAGCTTTTGTCCCATTATTTTTGGTAGACCCTTCTTGAATACTGTTAATGCTACGATAGACTGCAAAAAGAATGTTGTTACTGCTGGCTTGGATGATATGGTTCATGAGTTTAATTTCCCTGAATTTAGTAAACAACATCGTGAGGAAGAATTGCCTAGTAAGGATGAAATTATTGGTCTTGCTTCTATTGTTGTACCTCCTAGTGATCCTTTGGAACACTACTTGCTAGACCATGAAAATGAGATGTTCATGAATGAAAGAAGGGAAATAGATGAAGTATTCTTTAAACAGGAACCTATTCTGCAACACAATTTGCCTGTTGAAGTCCTAGGGGATCCTCCTCCACCCAAGGGTGATCCCGTGTTTGAGCTTAAACCGTTGCCTGATAATCTTAAATATGCTTATCTTGATGAAAAGAAAATATATCCTGTCATTATTAGCGCTAACCTTTCAGAGCATGAAGAAGAAAGATTATTGAAAACTCTGAAAAAGCACCATGCCGCTATTGGATATACTCGGGATGATCTTAAGGGCATTAGTCCCACTCTATGTCAGCATAAAATAAATTTGGAAGCGAAAGCCAAACCAGTTTGTGATCCTCAACGACATTTGAATCCTAAAATGAAAAAAGTGGTAAGGAAAGAAATACTCAAGCTTCTGGAGGCAGGTATAATTTATCCCGTTGCTGATAGTCAGTGGGTAAGTCCTGTCCATTGTGTCCCTAAGAAGGGAGGTATTACTGTTGTCCCTAATGATAAAGATGAATTGATTCCACAAAGAATTATTACAGGTTATAGGATGGTAATTGATTTTCGCAAATTAAATAAAGCTACTAAGGAAGATCATTACCCCTTACCTTTTATCGATCAAATGCTAGAAAGTTTATGCAAACATTCACATTATTGCTTTCTAGATGGTTATTCTGGTTTCTCTCAAGTACCTGTGTCGGCTAAAGATCAATCAAAGACTACTTTTACATGCCCTTTTGGTACTTTTGCTTATATACGTATGCCTTTTGGTTTATGTAATGCACCTGCTACCTTTCAAAGATGCATGATGGCTATATTCTCTGATTTTTGTGAAAAGATTTGTGAGGTTTTCATGGACGACTTTTCCGTCTATGGATCCTCTTTTGATGATTGCTTGAGAAATCTTGATCGAGTTTTGCAGAGATGTGAAGAAACTGATCTTGTCTTGAATTGGGAAAAGTGCCACTTTATGGTTAATGAAGGTATTGTCTTGGGGCACAAAGTTTCTGAAAGAGGTATTGAAGTTGATAAAGCCAAGGTTGATGTTATTGAAAAGATGCCATGTCCCAAGGACATCAAAGGTATAAGAAGTTTCCTTGGTCACGCCGGATTTTATAGGAGGTTCATTATGGACTTATCAAAAATTTCTCGGCCTCTGACTAATTTATTACAAAAAGATGTACCATTTGTCTTTGATGATGATTGTGTACAAGCATTTGAAATACTTAAGAAAGCATTAGTCTCGCACTGTTGTTCAGCCACGATTGGAATTTACCCTTTGAAATTATGTGTGATGCTAGTGATTATCTTGTAGGTGCTGTTCTAGGGCAAAGAGTTGATAAGAAATTAAATGTTATCCATTATGCTAGTAAGACTCTAGACAATGCTCAAAGAAATTATGCTACTACCGAAAAGGAACTTTTAGCAGTTGTATTTGCTTGTGATAAATTCAGACCCTATATTGTTGATTCTAAAGTAACTATTCACTATAATCATGCTGCTATTAAATATCTTATGGAAAACAAAGATGCTAAGCCTAGACTTATTAGATGGGTTCTCTTGCTGCAAGAATTTGATTTGCATATTGTTGATAGAAAAGGAGCTGGGAACCCCGTTGCAGACAACTTATCAAGGTTAGAGAATGTTCTTGATGACCCACTACCTATTGATGATAGCTTTCCTGATGAACAATTAAATGTCATAAGCACTTCTCATAGCACTCCTTGGTATGCTGATTATGCTAATTATATTATTGCTAAATTTATACCACCTAGATTCACATACCAACAAAAGAAAAAGTTCTTTTATGATCTGCGACATTACTTTTGGGATGATCCACATCTTTATAAAGAAGGAGTAGATGGTGTTATTAGACATTGTGTACCTGAGCATGAACAGGAACAGATCCTACGCAAGTGTCACTCCGAAGCTTATGGAGGACACCACGCTGGAGATAGAACTGCACATAAGGTATTGCAATCTGGTTTTTATTGGCCTACTTCTTCAAGGATGCCCGTAAGTTTGTTTTATCTTGTGACGAATGTCAAAGAATTGGTAATATTAGTAGACATCAAGAAATTCCTATGAATTATTCACTTGTTATTGAACCATTTGATGTTTGGGGCTTTGATTATATGGGACCTTTTCCTGCTTCTAATGGATACACTCATATTTTAGTTGCTGTTGATTACGTTACTAAGTGGATAGAAGCTATTCCAACTAGTAGTGCTGATCATAACACTTCTATTAAAATGCTAAAGGAAGTTATTTTTCCGAGGTTTGGAGTCCCTAGATATTTGATGACCGATGGTGGTTCACACTTTATTCATGGTGCTTTCTGTAAGATGCTTGCTAAATATGACGTTAATCATAGAATTGCATCTCCATATCACCCGCAGTCTAGTGGTCAGGTAGAATTGAGCAATAGAGAGCTCAAATTAATTTTGCAAAAGACTGTTAATAGGTCTAGAAAGAATTGGTCCAAGAAACTTGATGATGCATTATGGGCCTATAGAACTGCATATAAAAATCCTATGGGCATGTCTCCGTATAAAATGGTTTATGGAAAAGCATGTCACTTACCTCTCGAATTAGAACATAAGGCATATTGGGCTATTAAAGAGCTCAACTATGATTTCAAACTTGCCGGTGAGAAGAGGTTATTTGATATTAGCTCACTTGATGAATGGAGAACCCAAGCTTATGAAAATGCCAAGTTGTTTAAAGAAAAGGTTAAACGATGTCATGACAAAAGGATACAAAAGCGTGAGTTTAATGTAGGTGATTATGTGTTGCTATACAACTCTCGTTTAAGATTTTTTGCAGGAAAACTTCTCTCTAAATGGGAAGGTCCCTACGTTATCGAGGAGGTCTATCATTCCGGTGCCATAAAAATCAACAACTTCGCAGGCACAAATCCGAAGGTGGTAAACGATCAAAGGATCAAACACTATATCTCAGGTAATCCAATAAATGTTGAAACCAATATTATTGAAACTGTAACCCCGGAGGAATACATAAGGGACACTTTCCAGAATGTTCCAGACTCCGAAAAGGAATAGGTATGTGGTACGGTAAGTAAACCGACTCCAAAACAATTTTTAAGGCAATATTTCTCCGTTTTGGAATATTTAGAAAAATAGAAAAATAAATAGCAGTCCGGGGAGGACACGAGGCCTCCACGAGGGTGGAGGGCGCACCCTACCCCCTGGGCGCGCCCCCCTACCTCGTGAGCACCTCGTGTGCCCTCCGGACTCCGTTTTCTTGCACGATACGTATTTTGGTCGGTAAAAATTCATTATATATACTCCCGAAGGTTTTGACTCTCGTATCAAGCAATTCTCCCATGTTCTTGTTTCGAGCTGTTTTTTGACAGATCTAGGAGTTCACCAACAACTACGAGCCGGATGCCAAGAACACCGAGGAAGCCATCTTCAAGCTACATGAGAAGATCGAGCACCTCCAAGCCCAAATCTATGATCTGCAAAATCAAAACTGTGAGTATGAATATAGATTCAGAAGGATGAGTTTGGCTACAGATCTGAGGATTCCGGAGACTCGATCATCCTTCTATGACGGTGAGCCTATGCCATTGGAGGTGGACGACAAGCCCGCATCATCAACAACACCTCCACTTCCTCCAACAACAAAGAAGGAGATATAATCACATGGGTATGGGCACTCCCCTTGGCAACTGCCAAGCTTGGGGGAGGTGCCCCGGTATCGTATCACCATCACAACTCCTATCTTTACCGTTTTTCTTAGTTCGATCCTATTAGTAGTATCTTGATTTAGTAGAATAAAGTCATGGCATGATCTAGTTTTGAAGTTTTGCTTTATGATTCCTCTATGTAATCGAGTCCGTGAGCTATATATATAATAAAGATTAGTGTTGAGTCAAGGGCTTGATTGTTTTGCCATGATCTTGGGTGGATAATAGAAAGAAAAAGAAAAAGAATAAAAAGAAACAAAGAGTTCATATTGATCTTATTGAAAGTAATGACTTCACATAGAAAGAGTATGATGATTAAAAGTTGTTGGGAGTTGGCAAATATAGCTTTGGTCATCGTTGCAATTAATAGGAAGTAATAAGGAAAGAGAGGTTTCACATATAGATATATTATCATTGACATCTTTTATGATTGGGAGAACTCATTAAAATATGACATGCTAAAGAGTTGATGTTGGACAAGGAAGACAACATAATGAGTTGTGTTTTCTTACATCTGAAATAAAGTACGTTGTCATGGATCCTCTACCGTGTTGAGCTTGCCTTTCCCCCTCATGCTAGCCAAATTCTTAGCACCAAGTAGAGATACTACTTGTGCTTCCAAATACCCTTAAACCAGTTTAGCCATGAGAGTCCACCATATCTACCTATGGATTGGATAAGATCCTTCAAGTAAGTTGTCATCGGTGCAAGCAATAAAAATTGCTCTCTAAATATGCATGACTTATTAGTGCAGAGAAATAAGCTTTGTACGAACTTGTTGTGGACGCAATAAAAGCGACGGACTGCATAATAAAGGTTCACATACAAGGGGCAATATAAAGTGACGTTCTTTTGCATTAAGATTTTGTGCATCAACCCTAAACGCGCATGACAACCTCTGCTTCCCTCTGCGAAGGGCCTATCTTTTATTATTATCCTCTACCTTATGCAAGAGTCACGGTGATCTTCACCTTTCCTTTTTCATTTTATCCTTTGGCAAGCCCAGCATGTTGGAAAGAACATGATATATATATATATCTAATTGGATGTAGGGGAGCATGAATTGTTATTGTTGACATTACCCTTGAGGTAAAAGGTTGTGGGGCAAAACTATAAGCCCTATCTTTCTCTGTGTCCGATTAAAACTCCGTAACCACAAGTATTGCGTGAGTGCTAGCAATTATGAAGGACTAAGTGATAGTTGAGTATGTGGACTTGCTTTTAAGCTCTGACATAGACTCTTTCCGATGTTATGATAAATTGCAATTGTTTCAATGACTAAGGGTATAATTTGTTGGTGCTCAATAAGGTTCATACTTTGGCTTTGTGAAAAGATCATCATTTGAACATGAGTAATCATATGACAAATCAATATATGTTGCTGTTATGAGAATAATCATGATGCCTTCATGTCCGTATTTCATTTTTATCAACGCCTCTACCTCTAAACATGAGGACATATTTATTGTTATCGGCTTTTCGCTTGAGGACAAGCGAGGTCTAAGCTTGGGGGAGTTGATACGTCCATTTTGCATAATGCTTTTATATCGATATTTATCGCATTATGGGCTGTTATTTCACGTTATGTCAGAATACTTATGGCTATTCTCTCATATTTTACAAGGTTTACATGAAGAGGGAGAATGCCGGCAGTTGGAATTCTGGGCTGGAAAAGGAGCAAATATTGAAGGCCTAATCAACGCAACCCCGAAAGTCCTGAAACTCCACGGAATACCTTAAAATAAATAAAGAAAAATCGTCGCCCTAGATGAAGGCCAGGGGGGCCACACCCTGCTCATGAGGGTGGGGGGCGCGCCCTCCCCCCCTGGGCATGCCCCCCTACCTCGTGGGCCCCCTGGTGGCTCTCCGACGTCCATCTTCTCCTATATGAAGTCTTTCGATGAGAAAAAAAAATCATAAGCAACCTTTCGGGACGAGACTCCGCCGCCACGAGGCGGATCCTTGGCGGAACCAATCTAGGGCTCCGGCAGAGCTGTTCTGCCGGGGACACTTCCCTCCGGGATTGTAAATCATCGCCATCATCATCACCACCGCTCCTCTCATCGGGAGAGGGCAATCTCCATCAACATCTTCACCAGCACCATCTCATCTCCAAACTCGAGTTCATCTCTTGTATCCAATTCTTGTCTCCAAGTCCGGGATTGGTGATAGTAGGTTGCTAGTAGTGTTGATTACTCCTTGTAGTTGATGCTAGTTGGTTTATTTGGTGGAAGATTATATGTTCAGATCCTTTATGCACATTATTACCCCTCTGGTTATGAACATGAATATGCTTTGTGAGTAGTTACATTTGTTCCCGAGGACAAGGGAGAAGTCTTGCTATTAGTAGTCATGTGAATTTGGTATTCATTCGATATTTTGATAAGATGTATGTTGTCTAACCTCTAGTGGTGTTATGTGAACGTCGACTACATAACACTTCACCATTATTTGGGCCTAGAGGAAGGCATTGGGAAGTAATAAGTAGATGATGGGTTGCTAGAGTGACAGAAGTTTAAACCCTAGTTTATGTGTTGCTTCGTAAGGGGCTGATTTGGATGTTTCATGCTATGGTTAGGTTTACCTTAATACTTTTGTTGTAGTTGCGGATGCTTGCAATAGAGGTTAATCATAAGTGGGATGCTTGTCCCAGTAAGGGCAGTACCCAAGCACCGGTCCACCCACATATCAAATTATCAAAGTACTGAACGCGAATCATATGAACGTGATGAAAACTAGCTTGACGATATTCCCATGTGTCCTCGGGAGCGCTTTTCCTATTATAAGAGTTTGTCCAGGCTTGTCCTTTGCTAAAAAAAGGATTGGCCACCTTGCTGCACCGTGTTTACTTTTGTTACTTGTTGCTCGTTACAATTTACCTCATCACAAAACTATCTGTTACCACTTATTTCAGTACTCGTAGAGAATACCTTGCTGGAAACCGCTTATCATTTTCTTCTGCTCCTCGTTGGGTTCGACACTCTTACTTATCGAATGGACTATGATAGTTCCCCTATACTTGTGGGTCATCAAGCTTCACTGAGGTCTTTCTTTGAAAATCTCCTTCCAAACACTCCTTTATGCTCTCCAGAAAATTCTACATAATTTCTGATCAACAATATGTCACTCACATATACTTATCAGAAAGGTTGTAGTGCTCCCACTCACTTTCTTGTAAATACAGGCTTCACCGCAAGTCTGTATAAAACTATATGCTTTGATCACACTATCCAAACGTATATTCCAACTCCAAGATGCTTGCACCAGTCCATAGATGGATCGCTAGAGCTTTGCACACTTTGTTAGCACCTTTAGGATCAACAAAACCTTCTGGTTGCATCACATACAACCCTTCTTTAAGAAATCCATTAAGGAATGCAGGTTTGACATCCATTTTCCAAATTTCATAAAATGCGGCAATTGCTAACCTGATTCGAACAGACTTTTAAGCATCGATACAAGTGAGAAAATATCATCGTAGTCAACACTTTGAATGTGTCAAAAACATTTTTGCGACAATTCGAGCTTTATAGATAGTTACATTACTATCAGCATCCGTCTTCCTCTTGAAGATCCATTTATTCTCTATTGCTTGTTGATCATCGGACAAGTCAACCAAAGTCCATACTTTGTTCTCATACATGGATCCCATCTCAGATTTCATGGCCTCAAGCCATTTCGCGGAATCTGGGCTCATCATAGCTTCCTCATAGTTCGTAGAGATAGCTTAGTCTCCTGGATAGCCTCTCTCTCATAGGCACCTTGTAAGTATATTCTTTTCTTTGTTTTCTTGTATATTCTAATTTTGTAACTCTCTAGTTCTATGCAATAAACCACTGTGAGGCTATTGCCTTGCAGTATATAGTAAAAAAACATGACCTCCAAAACAGGATTACCGTACCACTCTGGTGCGGATCTATTTTGGTTGACCTACGAGGTTCGGTAGTAATTTGATCTGAAGTTTCATGATCATCATCATTAGCTTCCTCACTAATTGGTGTAGGAATCACTAGAACTGATTTATGTGATGAACTACTTTCCAATTCGGGAGAAGGTACAATTACCTCATCAAGTTCTACTTTCCTCCCACTCACTTCTTTTGAGAGAACTCCTTCTCTAGAAAGGATCCACTCTTAGCAACAAAGATCTTGCCTTCGGATCTGTGATAGAAGGTGTACCCAACAGTTTCTTTTGGGTATCCTATGAAGACGCATTTCTCCGATTTGGGTTCGAGCTTATCAGATTGAAGCTTTTTTCACATAAGCATCGCATCCCCAAACTTTAAGAAACGATGGCTTAGGTTTATTGCTAAACCACAGTTCATATGGTGTCGTCTCAACGGATTTAGATGGTGCCCTATTTAACGTGAAAGCAGCTGTCTCTAATGCATAATCCCAAAACGATAGTGGTAAATAGGTAAGAGACATCATAGATCGCACCATATCCAACAAAGTATGGTTATGATGTTCGGACACACCATTACGCTGTGGTGTTCCAGGTGGCGTGACTTGTTAAACTATTCCACATTGTTTTAAATGAAGACCAAACTCATAACTCGAATATTCGTCTCCATGATCAGATCATAGAAACTTTATTTTCTTGTTTTTTTAGAGAAAAGGTGAGAGCCCGACTTTATAAATAAAGCCACCAGGGAGAGTCACAACCAACAGACGGCACCACAAAATTTAACAAAAACGGCTAAGAAGTATGAGTACAAGGCATCCAGCCTATCATGGCGCGCAGGCCAGCCAAACGAGCAACCAAACCACTAAGAACCCGTCCTCCTGGAGCGCCGCAGAAGATAAGAAGCCATAGATTTCATTCTGGATAGCATATCGTCGAAAGCTTCTAGGTCCCCATCCTTAGTCAATGATCTCAACTCCTGCAAAATTACATTGGCTTTAAATAAGCAACTGACTGGGTTAGCCGGGAAAATGTGTTCAATAGTGAACTTGTTCCTAGTAGTCCAAAGCGTCCAACAAATCGCAGCCCAACCCACCAAGAACACCCGTTTAGACCGGCCAACAAGGGAATTAATACATCGCCGAAGATCCTCAAAAGAAGACGGGTTCCAATTAACGCGAAGCCACAGTCTAATGCAACTCCAAATGAATTTAGCCAAAGAACACTGGAAAAAGATATGCTCGGTATTCTCTAGGGCACCGCACAACTGGCAACTGTCAGAGCCCGGCCCGTTCCTCTTCTTAATCTGATCAGCCGCTGGAAGTTTGCGACGAAGAGCTTGCCAAAGGAAGATTTTAATCTTAGGAGGGATGCGGCCAGACAAAATGTATTTAAACTTGTTAGAGCGACCACCAGCGATAAGTTTAGAATAAGCCGACTTGACAGAAAAAACGCCCCGAGGAGGAGTGGGGCCACCAAACGGAATCATCTTACTCCGAGAGCAGGGGGAAGCAGGCAGTAAGACGTTGCCAATCTTCCAACTCCACAGGAGAAAGAGAACGCCGGAAATCTAAAACCCAACCCTGAGCCAAGAGCTCAAAGATGGAGATCTCGGGGTTAGCACAAAACGAAAACAGAGTCGGGTGAGCCACCGCAAGCGTGGTGTCCCCCACCCACCAGTCTAACCAAAAACGAGTAGATTTACCGTCATGAACAATGAATTTCACAAGGGAATGGAAAATCGGTCTAACACTAACAAGCTGTCGCCAAAATTGAGAGCCACCAGAAGAGGTAGCGAACATAGGGCTCGAGGAGGGGAAGTATTTAGCTTTGAGAAGGTTATGCCAAGCAGGGCGATCATCAAGGAACATAATCTTCCACCACCATTTTAACAAAAGGCATTTATTCATGATTCTGGTATTAAGGATGCCAAGGCCGCCCATGTTCTTAGGTCTACAGATGAGATCCCATTAACCATCCTATATTTGCGTTTATTATCGGAAGAATTCCAATAAAATGCACCCCTATGCTTATCGAAGCCCGAGTGAATCCCTTCGGACAGGAGATAAAAGCCCATTAGAAACATTGGGAGAGAGGAGAGGCAGGAATTGGTAAGGGCAACCTTGCCCGCCTGAGAATTGTAATGACCTCGCCACGGCAGAACTCTATTGCCAACTTTAGTCACAATCGGGGCAAAATCTTTAGCCAAAAGCTTAAGAGGGGAGATGGGAAGGCCCAAATATTTGAGGGGAAAGAACCGAGAGAGCATTTCAAAAGGTGGGCCACCCGCTGTGCTTCCGAGACAGGTACCCCAGTCATAATGACCTCGCTCTTAGAGAAGTTGATTTTAAGGCCTGACGGAGCTTCAAAGCAGAGAAGAAGAAATTTCAGATTCGTGATGGAGTTGTCGTTGAGTTCAACCATAATGATAGTGTCATCCGCATATTGTAAGCGAGAGATGCCATTAGGAATGAGGTGAGAGCTAACCGGCGAAATGTGACCAGCAGCCACAGCCCATGACAAAATGTGAGATAAAGCATCGGCCATGAAATTAAAAAGCAAGGGAGATGCCGGATCTCCTTGTCTCAAACCCCTACCATTCACAAAGAAATTACTGGTCTGGCCATTGACAGCCACCGCCGTGTGACCCCCAGTGACAAGTTGCATCAGACGGTGAACCACCGACCCATCGAAGCCCTTGGCCAGCAAAACTTGGCAAAGAAAGGACCAGCTCACCGAGTCATATGCCTTTTCAAAATCTAGCTTAAGGACCACAACCTTGGTGTTCTTACAATGAAGGTCATGAATTATCTCGCGTAAGCAAAGCACTCCGTCCAATATGAATCTTCCCTTAATAAACGCAGATTGGAAGGGGCTAATGACCCGATGGGCGATCGGGGAAATCCTAGTAGCCATGCCCTTGGCAGGGATCTTAGCAAAATTGTTAATCAAGGCAATGGGCCTAAATTGGGAGATTAAGTCAGCGCCTTTGACTTTAGGGATGAGGGTGAGAACAGCGTAGTTGAGTCTCGAAATGTCAACAGACCCCAACCAAAACCATTGAGATATAGCCATAATTAGACCTTTTAGCTGAGGCCAGAATTGCCGGAAAAAAGGGATGGAAAAGCCGTCAGGACCAGAAGCCGCATTAGCGTTGGCCGAGCGGATCGTCTCGAAAATTTCCTCTTCCGTGGGTGGGATCAGCAAACTGATATTATCAGCGTTCGAAAGTTGATCAAGAGGAGACCAGAAGGACGAAGCCAGCTTAAAGCCTAACTCAGGTTTAGCCGCTAGAAGGTTAGAGAAGAAAGAAACCACATGATGCATAATCACCGGAGGGTCAGATACCCTGACACCGTCAATAATAAGGCTATCAATAATGCATCTCCGACGTCTACCGTTAGCAATAGCAAAGAAGTAAGACGTGGGAGAATCACCCTTTAAGGTCCAGTTGATAGTACCATGCTATTTCCAGTACACTTCCTCCTGCCTATGAAAGCCCAACAACTCCTCTTCTAGACCATACCGAATTTGCCATTCATTCGAGGAGAGCCCAGAATTATCTGCGCGTTCGTCCAGAACGCCAATTTGAGCCATCAACCTGGATTTGTCACGCCTTGACTCAGCGTAGTGGTTTTTGGCCCATCCTTTAAGGAATCTATGAAGGAAATAGGAGCATTGATGCCAGTCATCCATCGAGCCAAAAGAACTGCGAGTAGAAGAAAGGAAAGTCAGAATCTTTTGTGCCACCAACTCATTGAAACCCTCCACTTGAAGCCATGAAGCATCAAACTGAAACCTCGGGAAACCCACTGGGCGCGTTCCATCATCCAGAATCAGGGGGGTGTGATCAGAGCCAACGCAGGCAAGGGCTCTAAGACCGACACGGGGGAATAAAGAATCCCACCTAGGACAAACAAAAACCCTATCGAGAACGGAGCGGATGGGGGGAGTTTGATGGTTAGACCAAGTGAAGCGGGCTCCGACCCTAGGGATCTCACGAATAGCCGTGACCCTAATGAAAGCATTGAAATCATCAGCCAACGGCCAAGAGAAGTTAGACGAGCTCTTGTCAGAAGGGAAACGAAGCAGGTTGAAGTCGCCCCCGATCAATAGGGGAAGCTGGCAAGATTCAATTTTAATACTAATCTCGTCCAAAAAAGCATAAGACAACGCGTGGTCAGCTGGACCATAAACCACCATGATTTCCAGCAGAGAATTGAGAGATTGAAGATAAACCACCGTGCTAGCCCAAAAAATGCCATGGTCAAAAGCCATAAAATCAAAAGTATCTTTCTTGGAACCAAGCAGAAAACCACCCGAATGTCCAACTGAGGTCACCATAAAATCAAAAGGAAGATTTGATAGTCTCGACAAGGCCAATAAATTCTACACTTTCAGACCGAACCAGATTTTTAAGTTGGTCCCTGCGCCGCTAGCGCCGAAACCTCTAATGTTCCAGAATAAGGCCTTCATCTATAAGACAAGTTTTTAATGCGAAGACTCGACCTGCTCGGCGCCATGCAGGGTTTTGCACGCTTCCCTGCCACACGTTTAGACACCACCGGGGGAGCTTGACACCTGCCATCTCCCCCCTCGCCCCCACCAGCCACAACTAGTGGGGCACCCGAACCCACCCGAGCCTCCTTGGCTTTCGCAATATTAGCCTGGGTAATTTCAATAGCCCTAATAATACCTAGAATAGACGAGGGATATCCCAAGCTAGAGTCTAAGCAAATAACCACATCGTCTAAAAATTTTAGCAAGTGATCATCAGATAGAGAAGGGAGAACTAAATGCACAGGAGAAGAAACCGTGGGAAGGGAGGGGGAGGTGGCTGGGAACGAACCTGAAGGGGGTAGATCCCGAGCCGAAGCTTGCCGAGCAGCCCGATCGGCCACCCGCTCACCACTGTCGGAGACGCGGCCGCTCTTGCGAGCCGTGGAAGTGGGCGAGCGCAATGGCACAGGGCGAGCACGACTGGGGGAAGCCGCAGCAGAGGACGGGCCCGAGGCCGCACCCTGATCAGCATCAAGCCTTCGGCAGAGCCCAGCCGCGGACTGCCTAGAGTCACCAGAAGCACGGCTCTTGGCGGAATATTTCTTGACAGAGGATTTCTTCTTCTTCTTGGACACAGCGGGGCCAGCCGGGGGAAGATCTTCAATGCCAGACAAGGAGGGGGAAGCGGGACGGGCAGGGAGATTGGAGCACACCACCGAGAAAGGCATGCCCTTAGCCCCACCAAAGGCCGCACCCCCTCCTTCCACATCAGGCACCGAGTCCTGGGCCCCCCTGCCAGCAGGCGCATTCTCCTTAAGCATCTCCTGATCTTCGGGTGAAAGACCATCCCCATTCCGACTGGGAGAAACGAGGATCGGTCCCTTGCATGGAGTCGTCGGGGCATCCATCCTCATGTTTGCTCTTGTATCCATTGCTAGAGGCCGGGGGCAGGGGAGGAGGAGGAGGAGGAGACACCGGGCCCGAGGCCCCCTCCACCCGCACCCGAAGCCGAAAGCCACCAGCCGCAGGGAAGACGTCAATGGAGCCACGAATGCACAGAGGGTCAACACACCAAACCCGAACCCGGGCCGGCCCCAGGATGGCCAGAGAATCTTGGTCCACTTCAATTGGTTTCCCGATGAGAACCCCGAAAGCCATAAGGAACGTCGTGGTGCGCATGTTAGGAGGAACATCTTCAACCAACACCCATACATCAGACAGAGAAGAAATCGCCTTGGACCCGTTAGAAGTAGCTTTGACCGAGACCACAAGTTTGTTCATAGGCAGCGTGAAGCTAGTACAAGAGGAAATCATACGGAGGCTCTCTTTGGAAGGAAAAGTCGCAGCAAAATCGAACTCAGAAAGTTGGCGAATTTGCCAATCCCAACCACCCTCATCCCATAGCTGAAGTTCGTCAAGAAGGGTCTAGGAAGAGATGCGTTTGGCATGGACGGAGATAATGCCAACATTGGATAGCGACGGGATAGGGGCAGCCTCCAGGATCCCCTTATCTAAAGCAAAGAAAGAACACCCAGGGAGGCCACTTTATTTTCTTGTTACGATGATTTTCTACTTCACTCTGAAATTCTTTGAACTTTTCAAATGTTTCAGACTTATGTTTCATCGAGTAGACATACCCATATCTGCTCAAATCATCTGTGAAGGTCAGAAAATAACGATACCCACCGCGAGCGTTAACACTCATCGGCCCGCATACATCAGTATGTATTGTTTCCAATAAGTCAGTTGCTCGCTCCATTGTTCCGGAGAACGGATTCTTAGTCATCTTGCCCATGAGGCATGGCTCGCAAGCATCAAGTGATTCATAATCAAGTGATTCCAAAAGCCCATCAACATGGAGTTTCTTCATGCACTTTACACCAATATGACCTAAAAGGCACTGCCACTTTCTTGATTTCTACCTTCATTGATTTCAGCATCGCGAAGAGCTCGGGAATTAATTTCGTCATCCCTTGCATATTATAGTTCATCACGAAGTTCTAGTAACATGGAGATACTGACTAGAGAACTTTGTCAATTACTATCTTATCTGGAAGATTAACTCCTACTTAATTCAAGCAATTGTAGTACCCAGACAATCTGAGTACATGCTCACTGGTTGAGCTATTCTCCTCCATCTTGTAGGCAAAGTACTGTCAGAGGTCTCATACCTCTCGACACGAGCATGAGTCTGAAATACTAATTTCAACTCTTGGAACATCTTATATGCTCCATGACGTTCAAAACATTTTTGAAGTCCCAGTTTTAAGCCGTAAAGCATGGTGCACTAAACTATCAAGTAGTCGTCATACCGAGCTTTTGTCAAAACGTTCATAACGTCTGCATCTGCTCCTGCGATAGGTCTGTCACCTAGTGGTGCATCAAGGACATAATACTTCTGTGCAGCAATGAGGATAATCCTCAGATCACGGAGCTAGTCTACATCACTGCTACTAACATCTTTCAACTTAGTTTTCTCTAGGAACATATCAAAAATAAACGGGGAGCTACATCGCGAGCTATTGATCTACAACATAGTTATGAAAATACTATCAGGACTAAGTTCATGATAAATTAAAGTTCAATCATATTACTTAAGAACTCCCACTTAGATAGACATCCCTCTAATCATCTAAGTGATCACGTGATCCAAATCAACTAAACCATGTCCGATCATCACGTGAGATGGAGTAGTTTTCAATGGTGAACATCACTATGTTGATCATATCTACTATGTGATACACGCTCGACCTTTCGGTCTCAGTGTTCCGACGCCATATCTACATATGTTAGGCTCTTTAAGTTTAACCCGAGCATTCTGTGTGTGCAAAACTGGCTTGCACCCGTTGTATGTGAACGTAGAGCTTATCACACCCGATCATCACGTGGTGTCTCAGCACGAAGAACTTCCGCAATGGTGCATACTCAGGGAGAATACTTATACCTTGAAATTTAGTGAGAGATCACCTTATAATTCTACTAGCGAACTAAGCAAAATAAGACGCATAAAGGATAAACATTACATGCAATCAATATAAGTGATATGATATGGCCATCATCATCTCGTGCCTTTGATCTCCATCTCCAAAGCACCGTCATGATCACCATCATCATCGGCGCGACACCTTGATTTCCATCGTAGCATCATTGTCGTCTCGCCAACTATTGCTTCAACGACTATGGCTACCGCTTAGTGATAAAGTAAAAAACAATTACAGGGCGATTGCATTGCATACAATAAAGCGACAACCATATGGCTCCTGCCAGTTGCCGATAACTCTGTTACAAAACATGATCATCTCATACAATAAAATTTAGCATCATGTCTTGACCATATCACATCACAACATACCCTGCAAAAACAAGTTAGACATCCTCTACTTTGTTGTTGCAAGTTTTACGTGGCTGGTACGGGCTGAGCAAGAACCGTTCTTACCTACGCATCAAAACCACAACGATTTTTTGTCAAGTGTGTTGTTTTAACCTTCAACAAGGACCGGGCGTAGCCACACTCGATTCAATTGAAGTTGGAGAAACTGACACCTGCCAGCCACCTATGTGCAAAGCATGTCGGTAGAACCAGTCTCGTGTAAGCGTACGCGTAATGTCGGTCCAGGCCGCTTCATCCAACAATACCGCCGAATCAAAGTGTGACATGCTGGTAAGTAGTATGACTATTATCGCCCACAACTCTTTGTGTTCTACTCGTGCATATAACATCTACGCATAGACCTGGCTTGGAGTGCACATCGGGTAAACACTTCCAGAGTTATTACGCATGGAAAACGTTGTGCACATCGGGTAATTTAGGTGGCAACTCTAGCGGGTAATCGTATACTCTTCGTCTTGAAGTGACCTCAAAGAGGGCAATAAAGCTTGGTGTGAGCTTTCCTTTGTCATGGAAATGTTTGGTTCCTTTGAGAGGGGTGGCTTGTAGATACACATGGTCTTCGATGCGGAAGTATGCTTTTCTGACGATGCTGATTGATATAGTTCTTCCTCCTTGACATGGCAATCTTTGGATGTCCCTTGACCAGTTGAACGGCTCTTCTTCCGTCTTCGGGTAGACAAGTACGTCACCAAAATAAAGATGACAACCAACTTGTCCAAGTGCTCCATGAAGACTTTGTTCCCGAGGTACATAAAGTAGGCTGGGGTATTGGTGGTGGTCATGGTTGAGTATTGGCTAAGGTCTTCTTGACCTAGAGCCAAATCCCACGGTCATGATCTGACCATGTTGTGGCTTGGTAAGGCTTAAGGCTTTCAAGGATTCTAGTGTGTGTGTGAACGTTTATCATCTCATCCTTGAGCACAATCTGAGATGCCAATTGTTCTCCTCCAAACAGATCACCTTATACCACTGAAAGCATCATTTCGTATAGGTCAACTCCAATCATCACTCATGTGATTCATATCCTCATGGCTCCCGAGAGGAGATCTAAGAAAACCACACATGTCAACTATCTCCAAACTCATATCTATGCAAAAATCCATGGGTAGAACATACAAGCTGTTAAGCTTGAATTAAACTTGACAATCCAAGTGCTCAGCCTATTATTCCAAGGTCCAAAATAGTGCTTCTCTATCCTAAGAAAACACGTCGTATGCCACTCCAAGATCTTGTTTCCTTCCTATGGATCAACTCCAACAGCCCATGAACTTCCATTAATCACTACAAATCCAATGTCCATGGTGTTCCACACGACCTTCTAAGGTCCTATAATCCCCAAATACTTGAAAGGGTTGTCCTTACTATAGCCAGTCCACCAATTCCCATTATCATGGTCAAGTAAACTCCAAGGTCAGACTTATATAGATCCCTAAATCAACTCTGAAAATAATCCAATATCCTAGTTCTTCGTCCACAGAGAAAGATGGTATTATGATCGAGATCAACAGTCTAAATCCAATTTACTACGAACCATGTAGACCTACTCAGCACTCATCCTCCACTAGGATCACCTATTTAAATCCAAATCTCATGTCCAACGAGAATTCCTACATGTTTCTCCCAAGTCATTATCGTAATATCAACTATCTCCTACCAATATACCCTGGCTAAGTCAAATCCTTCTGCTCCCAAGAATTTCAGTTTGCGATCATAATTGTCCTACTAAATCCAATTTAACCAGGGGTAATGAAAGTTATGCTATCCTATTATCATGATCCCACCAAGTTCATCTATCAACATGAAAACCTCATAATCCACCAAAGAGTCTCAGATATTTCCTCAAGATCACTGATATAAACTCATCAAGTCAATTGTCCTCTATTCCTATATCCTCAATTGTCCTTCCCTATGTGTCGGATCATGGGTTCCGGCAAAACCCTCAAGGTTCGAACTCTGGGGTGCGCACGAAGATCTCCCCCTACCGATCCACGTCCTAGCTTCGCTAAGATCTCAAGGACTAACTCGACGAACTCGCAACACAAAGGACACAAGATTTATACTGGCTCGGGCCACCGTTGTTGTGTAATACCCTACTATAGTGTGGTGGTGGTGGATTGCCTCTTGGGCTGAGGATGAACAGTACAAGGGGAAGAACATCCTCCTAAGGCGAGGTGTTCTTGTGCTCGGTGGGTGTGAGGATGAACTGAATGAGTTCGAGACCAGTTGCCTCCGAATGAGTTCGAGACCCCTTGCCTCCTACTTGGTGGCTAATCCTTTTTATAAAGGTCCTGGTCCTTTCCCCAAATATTGAGCGGACGGGAGCCAACAATGGCCAATTTGAAAGGGGACAGCTAGTACAGCTTATCCTGACAAAAGCAGTCTTCGCCTGCAAAAGGCTCTGGTGGTGACGCCGCCTTGGGCTCCATGGTGACCTCCGTCTTGCCGTCCTACTGGTCTTGCTCTCGTTGCACCGATATGGAAACCTTTGCTTGACACCTCGGTACCCCGCGCCTGCGCTTGCCGCCTTAGCACCAAAGAGGAAACAAGGACACTGTGCACGCTCGCGCCCGCCTGGTCTTGATCATCATGGCTCATGTCACGAGAACCTCGCGAGGTTTGCCTTGCCTTGATCTCTCTGCCCCTCGTGAGCCAACCTGGTGAGGGCACTCTCGAGGAGGTCTTGTGTCGTCCGCCTTGCGAGGCTTGGCCCCTCGCGAGGGTCTTGAGTGCTTGTTGGTGAAGATGGGCCATACGGGCCCGCTCGCAGAGCCACGCCGTGGGCCGCAGGCAGGCAAGTCTGGGGACCCCTGTTCCCAGAATGCCGACAGTAGCCCCCAGGCCCAAGGCGGCTCGGGCTTGGCTTCGAGGCGAAGCCAAAGGTCAAGTGCGGAGCGCAGCAGGCCCCAATAGCCTGCAGCCTTGGTCGACGCTTGGTGGTTGATTGGACGTGGGCATCTCCACTTCCCCATGCTGCCTCAGCAACTGCTCGACTGTCAAAAGGCTGGCGTAGACAACGGTTGCCTTCATTGCCTCCTTCCGTCTTGCTCAGATCCCTTTCTTGCGCTCTGCTTCCGAAATCTCCAAATGTGCTTCCTTCCTCTATCGCATCAACAAACAATGGCGCCTCGCAAGGTCAAGCCTGCCTCGTCGCCGGCCTGGTACGAGCCGGCTCTTGCCGCCCCAACGTTTCGGAGAAGAGCCTCGCCGCCACTCACCTGCTGACGGCGGGGGAAAGCAACGAGAGGGGAAGACGGGGCTCCGGGTCGCCTCCGACCTGCCGGAGCCCGAGGGAAGCACCTTCTTCCCCTTCTTCACGAGCAGCATCGCCGCAGGGTTGGTCCCCCCTTCTCTGACTTCTTCTACGAGGTCCTCGGCCACTACGGGCTGCAAGCACTGCATCTTCATCCCAACTCCATCCTTCTCTTGTCCATCTTCGCCTACTACTACGAGGCGTACCTCGGTGTGATGCCGTCCGTGGCTCTTCTGCGCCACTTCTTCTTCCTCCGCGTCAAGGAGGGTCACACCTCCGGGTGTGCCAACTTCATCGCGTCCGGCAAGGCCAACTCAATCTCGAAGACGGGGACGAAAGCCGAAGGCTTCCGGAGCAAGTGGGCCATGATGGACGATAAATGCGTCCACCCACGCTTGACGCTGCCGACGGAGATGCCCCAGTATGACAAGGGGTGGTCTTGCGCGAAGCTCACCGACGAGCGGGCGACATTGGTGCTGGAGCAGATGAAGACCGACCTGAAGCCGGGCAACACAAAGGCGGCGAAGGTGACAGGGTCCATGCTCCTGAGGGAATTCCTGGAGCTGCGCATAGCCCCGCTTCAGGCCCATACGCGCCCCTTGTGGGAGCTTGGGGACGAAGAGGACAAGGTTTTTCTGAGCCCAAAAGCCTTGTCCGACGATGATCTGGCCGCAGTTCTCCGCCTCTTGGTCAGGGACGACCAGGAGTACCCGCCGAGCATCTTCACCCCCCTGTTTCGTCATGAGGATGGGGCGCGGGTCGTGGCTTCCAGGCCGACTTTTGACGGGCGCGGGCTGGTGCCGCCGGTGCCTACTGGGGCCCCTGCGGCGCCGAAGCCGGTGGAGCTATCTTCTGATGAGTCCCACAGGGAGGAAGAGGGGGAGGAGGATGATTCAGAGGTGACTCCCGAAGGGATGGGGGAGACCTCCCCTTGAGCAAAGCTGACATCCCCCGCGCCTTTCCTGACGACGATGAGGCCGACGCCTGCTAGGAAGAGGGGGAGCTGCCCGTTATCCCGATGAGGGGCAGATCGTCGCTGGTCTCTCGAGGTGTTACTCCCGCCTTGACCCCGTCTGAAGCTGCTTCCGGCCCTTTTGTTGCGCCGCTTTTTGCTCCCGGAGTCTGCGCGCCCACTCCTCAGGCCTCGAAGCTCTCAGGCTTCAAGCTCACTAAGCGGAGGGTGGACTATGCTGATGTGGACCAGTAAGTGCTTGAGCTTCATCTTGTTCTTGCTTATACTGCTGCCTCTTGACGTTCGTCCTTGTTTGACCAGGCCGCCACCTTCGGCGAAGAAGAGGAAGGAGGATGCAGTGCCCACGCATGGGACTGAACCATCTGCAGCGGCCGCGCCCCCCTCCATGGAGAAAGGAAATGTCAGCTCTCGTACCTCTCCAGCCTTGTCGCCCCCACGAAGCCTGGAGGGGCAACGTCCGATGGAGTCAGCCCCCGAGGCCCCGCTGGCTCCGGAAGTGCCAATGCCTGGTTCGGCTGCTGGGGTCCCGGAGGCTCAGGAGCCCTTGGTCTCCCAAGCCCTGGTGACGACGTCGCCTCCTCCTCCTGCTGCGCCATTACTCCCAGGTTCTTCTGCCCCCTCTACTATCTTGGAGCGTGCCCTTTCAGAGATGGCTCAGCTACGGGAAGATCTCCTGGGCGCGGATCCGCACCTGGTAGCCGGGCGCTGAGCTAGCCTCCAGTGGGCCGATCCCGACGCAGCAGATCCGAAAGCGATCTTGAGCCAGCCCACGACCTCCGAGAAGGAGAAGCGGGCCGTCGCTCAAGCTGCGGCCGATCGTGAGGCGACGCTAAAGGACACCGAAGCCGCCCATGACCGCTGCCGAGCGCTGGAGGACGAGCTGAAGAGTCTGCGTGATGAGCACGCAGAAGAAGCTCGCGGTCGCGAGGCGAAGGAGGAGGAGATGAGGGCCCGGGAGGACGCCATCAAGAACCGCGATGCTGAGCTAGGGGAGTTGGCGAAGGCACAGGCCACTGAATGCAGCCGGCTGGAGGAGCTGGAGCGGAAGGTGGAGGCGAAGGGGGTCGATCTTGACGCCAAGGCGAAGGTCCTGGCCGAGGACCGCGCGGCCTTCGCGCTTCTCGAGAAGAGGTCCCGTGTGGAGCTGAAAGCACTTTACGAGAAGGGGCTGGAAAAGCCGCTGACCACCGATGAGGATGGCCCTGCTCAGCTGCTTCCCTACTTGGTTGCCGCGCTTGAGGAGGTTGTGAGCGGCATCGGTCCTATGGCCGAGGCGAAAGCCCGCGTTCTTTCCTCAGCTGCACTGACGCGTTTCTTCAGTCACCTCCATATTCGCGATCCAACTGCCCGCTTGGACGAGCTGCTGGAGCCTGTGGACGAGGAGCGTTTTGCGGCTGCTACCGCAGCGGTAAAGGGCCAGGTGGAGTCCCTGCTGAAGAAGTTATGTGGCTTAGCTCTCGCGCCTTCTACCTGCGGTGCCACCGATCCTGTGGCTCCGGCCGGCGGTGCAGGAGAAGGCGACGCCGCCAAGGGAGGAGCACCTCCTGTGGGCATCGGCGTTGTCCAGGGGTGACCTGCTCGCGGCAGCTTTCCTGTTTTACTCCTGCAACATGCATCATGCCTCGTGGAGGCATTAAAACTTGTGCTTGACATTTGAGGAAACAATATGTCTTGTAATATTTGTCTTGAGATTTTGCGATTTTCTTCCTTTTTGCTTTATGTTCTACGTCGGCAGAGCCCGGCCCCGCGCATACCTCAACCGCCGTTGGGCCGACCGGAGACCAGGACAGAACCAAGGAGTGAGGGGCTACATGACCAGTTAGTCTCCTGAGTCGCGATGCTCAGGAGTCCCCGTTGACGCACAAACAGCTTATAGGAAGGAGACGTGAGGATAGGATTAGTGGACGACGTCGGCTGAGCCCGACCCCGAGCATACCTCAACCGCCGTTGGGCCAACCAGACCAGGACGGACCCAAGGAGTGAGGGGCTACGTGACCAGTTTGGCTCCTGAGTCGCGATGCTCAGGAGTCCCCCTTGACGTGCAAACACCCTTCATACATTTGCCCTCGCCGAGGCTCGGGAGGGGCGTGCGACCACCAGGCCCGGGGGACCCGGTTGGGGGCATACGCTTGGGCGTGACCCGAGCACAGCCCCCATGCCCAGCCCCCTCGCGCGACTCTCCCGAGGGGAGGTGTTGCGGTGAGGCCGGACACGAGCTCGGGGCTCCTCGAGGTTGATCTTGCCATGGGGCCGCCCTCGATTGTTTATCACCAGCCTGAGCATAGCGCTTCAAGACTTGCACTGTGCATAGCCGCTCCTCGGCAGTGTCGACGGCCAACGCATAGCATGGTGCTTCCACTGGTACGTGGGAGGGGACTCCCTAGTGCGGAGAGCCCCCGGGGCGTGTACATCCCCGCCCTGACACGTGGCTTGCACGGTTGTCAGAGTAATGGGCCACGGGTAGGCAAACCCGAGCCCCAGGACCTTTCAAAACATCGGGGCAGACTGCGCCCCTCAAGACCCCAAGGCGAAGAGCCGCCTTCGAGAGTCGGCGGACAGTCGCCAACCGCCTCCTCGGCCGAGTCCCGGAGGCGGCCTCAAGACAAGCCGACTCCAAACTAGCGACTTCGATGAAGCCGACTACGAAGTCGGCCCGCGACTCCATCCACCCCGCCTGGCGACCACGAGCGGCATGGGATAAAGCCGCTTGCGGCCCGTCTGCCCGCTCATAAAGAGCTGGCATAGCCACGTGGCGCCGCATCAGCGGAGATCTCCATCCGCGGCAACCTTTGTTGCACACCGGCCTCGACGTCAGCCAGTGGGCAGATTCTGTACCCACGATGGCACATGTCATGACGACCGAAGACGGAGGGACCCGCCTGTCGGCGAGAGTACCGAAGACGGCGAGAGCGCCCCAAAGACGGACCCGCTGGGAGTCGGCCTCCGAGAGTCAGCCGGCTCCTCCCACGGGCTCCATGCGCCATTAACCAGACAAGACAGGGAATGGCACAGAATCGCCGCTTTGCCGGGCGACATCTGTTGCCATGACCCATGACCAACTCAGCGTCATTAGAAGAGCTGCTCTGATAACCGCAGAGCCGGCAAGACCCGCCCGCGGCGGACAAGGGCTGTCGGCCCCATGCTGGACCGTCGGCGGGCCCCAGGAGTCGGCGGAGAAGACGGCAACTAAAGAGACTGACGGTTGGGATCCGCGCCCAGCCGGATTACCATTGTACCTCCGGGGGGTAGGCCTATATAAACCCCCCGGGCACCCATGCAAAGGGTTGGAACCTAGTAGTTTGGCACACACACATAGAGGGAAGAGAAGAGCTAGCCGTGCCCTTCTCCTTCCTCACCCCGAATAGCTCAAGGAGCAATCTTGTACTCACCTTGCCATAGTGATCATGCGGAGACCCGTGAGCAGCGATGGGGTGTTATCTCCTCGGAGAGCCTGAAGCCGGGTAAGATTCGCGGCGTGCATGTCTTCGCCTCATCCGTTTCGAGCACCGCGACGTTCTACGCCCCCTCCATGATAAGCCATCCTTTGGCATATGTCGCACCAACCCCGACATTTGGCGCCCGTGGGCTAGGTGCACCATCGTCCGGAGACCTGCTGCGGGCGGGAACCCTCTTCCTCCTGGCGGCGCAGCAGCCCGACACGCCAGACGGAGTTCTGCGCCGACGCGCTACATGGCGCTGAGAGTCGCTTCTTGTGGCGAGCTGCCTCGCCGAACTTGTCGGCGAGGTTCGCCTCTCCGACGAGCCTGCATCCGACGCAGGCACGGACGGCCCCGAGAGCCTCCTCGCGGGCCTCCTCGAGCAGCTTCACGTCGCCGGCGAGCCTACCGTCGACCTGGAGTCCGTAGGCTCCACCGAACCGATGCTGGTCGACTCCGACAGCGCGTCGCTCGACGCGTTCCCGACCAACGTGGTGGTATATGACGAGCCGCTCCCTCGCGCGGAGAGCGGCGGAAGCACAGTCACGGAGGTTGTCGTGGAATTGTCACGGCAGATGTCCTCGTGAAAGGACTTAGTCGCACGGCCATCGTACGGGTTAACTTAGAGGGGTTAAAGCGGACACAAAGACACGGGAGTTATACTAGTTCGGCCCCTTCGATGAAGGAAAGGCCTACGTCTAGTTGTGATGGGATTGATGTAGTTTCGACGACTTGGGAGCAATAGCTTCGCCTCAGCCTTGAATTGTCTGTCCTTAATCCGCCGCCGGGTCGTCCCCTTATATACACTGGTTGACGCCCGGCCGGTCTACAGAGTCCCGATCCGGCTCATACAAGTGTCCGGCTCGGTCTCTTTTCTCTTATCTTATAGCACAAGTTACAACACTAAGGCGGTTTACATAAACGGACCTTAATTCGCCTCTGGGCTCTGGGCCTCCTCCGTGGGCCCGGATCATGGACGAGGGTAACCCGGCCCCTCCAGGGCGGTTCACACTCAGTAGTTGTATCCCCAACATTAGGCCCCAGATTTACTTGAACCGGTTCATGTTAATCTTCAACATCTTCAGGAAACTCTTGATCTCCTTTCATATTTTCGTAAACCGCCATCTGCTTGAACCGCCATGACGTCATCCTCCGATCCCCGCGACGGGGCGCCTTGACGTCATCTTTAATAAAGAAATCCAAACAGTAAGATTCCCTTCATTAATGCTATCCCGGAAATCGAGGCGACCGCTGCACCGTCCGCTGCTTTTGACTCCTCGATTCTCGCGCTCGTTGATTGCTCCGGTTCCTTATAAATAGACCGGCAGGCCCCTTTCTCTTCTTCTTCTTCCGCTCTTCTCCTTCCTCGCGACGCTCCCGCTCTTGAAGCTCCGCCGTCGCCGCCGACCTTCGACCTCCGCGTCAGTGCCAGGCCGCTGCATCAACCAGACCGGACCAGAAGTTCTTTAGCGCTCCTCCGCCGCTCGGCGCATCAGGTAAGGCTCCTCTTCGAGCCCTAGATCCACATCTCAAGATCCTGTTCATCTCGTAGTTCATAGGTGTTCATATCAGTTTCTTCATATCTACTCTGCCATGGCCGTATAACTCAACCGTACCATACATCTGTCAAGGGTGATCGCCCGCCAATCAATTTGACTCTTTATGCATCTTTTCCTTTTTGTTCAGATCCTCTAGTTTAGCACGCCCGAACCTTCCTGCTCTTTATGAGGCTTACATAGGTCGTAGAAGTTTTTCTTACTGAAACTTCGGTAGATCTAGATTACTTTCACTCGCATGTGAAAACTGTTTCTGTCCACACTTAGTAGATTTTTCAGTTCTGTCTCCTTTGGCGGTTTGACTTTTGATAGCTAATCCGTCACTCCATTAGTCCTCAGTTAAACCGGAATAGAAAGCTAGCCGCCAAATTGCCGGTTTAACATTGTATAATGCGCCTGAACCTTTTAACGATGAACCATTTTTCCTTTTCTTTCGCAGTTTAGTCTTCCGGAATGGCCCCTCAGTTCTCAGCTTGCAATTGGGTCCGGTCCAAGATTACTGAAACGCAACTCAACGGCTACGTCACCACTGGCGCCTTGGCTCCAAAAAATGTCCTCCACTGGCGTGTTCCGGATGGCGAATGCCCTCCCGAGCCTCAAGAAGGAGAAGTAATTGTATTTATGCAGCACTTAGACCGAGGATTCTGCCCGCCCGGTTCAAAATTCTTTCGGGACGTCCTTGCAAGTTTTAAACTCCATCCGCAGGATATTGGCCCGAACTCTGTGTCAAACATATGCAATTTTCAAGTCTTCTGTGAAGTCTATCTTCAAGAAGAACCATCTCGTGGAGCTGTTCCGGATTTCTTCCACTTGAACCGCGTACAGAATTTTTCGATGGTCCCAACACAGAGCTGGGCGGCGTTTCAATCCAGAAGAGGAAGGAAGTGGACTTTCCTCACGCCAAACACCACAGCCATCCAAAAGATTGGAACCAAACCTGGTTCTACTGCCGGAACACCGCTCCTTCCAGCGAGAATCCTTTGCCGGGTTACCGTCCTCACCAGCTCAGCAACCATCATCCGCTGCCCTTACGCTTAACCGTCGTGGAACGGAAGAACTTCGCGCCTCAAATTATCAAGCTCCGGGCTCTAATGGCCAATGGCTTAACCGGTGTGGATCTTGTGCGGTGTTGGGTTTCTTGGGGCGTCTTGCCACTAAGCCGCCGGCCCGGATTGATGCACGAGTATACTGGCAGCCTCAAAGACCCTCAAAGACGTCACGAGTTGCCCATAACTGAACTTGAGGTCACAGAGATTGTAAAGAAGATGCTTGATGAACCGATCTCCGTCTGCAGCCTAACGGGTTGGCTCCATTCTCGTGTTGCCAACAAACCGCCGCGGTAAGCTCTACTCACCGCTGGGCCCTTAATACTTTGTTGATATACATTAATCCTTGTTACTTCTCGGTGACAGACAGCCCTTCGAAGCGTACCAAACCGGCTCGGGCGCCGCGTGTAAAGTCCAAGGCCACCAAGAAGGCAGGCAAGAAGAAAACCGCCGAGTCCTCTGATCCGCCGGAGGACGAAGAATCAGAAGCTGAGGTAAACCGGCTTTCCGCTTTGTGTTTCTTCTTGCTTATGATTTGTCCCTTTGTATTCCTTTTACTGACAATTTTACCTCCCAGGATGATGCTGAAGCTATTCATGCCGACCCTGTTGAGGTAATCATTCTTTCTTCCAAATCCGACCTTGCGCCGGTTAAAAGAATTCGTCGCGCCGTCCGGAAAGTGAAAAAAATATCATTCCTGTGCTTACTTGAATCCAAATCTTTCCTTGAAGACACAGCAGGCTGAAGAGCGCCCGTACAACCCGCAAGATGGCCAACGGATTACCTCATCCGGTTTACGGACACACCAACCCGGAAGCGTCGTCCCGAGGTGACTTGTTCTCTGAAAAGCGTTATCCCTTAAAAGGTTTCTTCCGATGTCCTCTCAATCCGTCGACCAATTATCAGGCCTCTTCCAACTCTTTCGGCGGTTCATCAACCACGCAATCGCCTCCGCTGAAAGTCGCCGCAGGGTGCGAATCGCTGTCCGTCAATTCGATTTACAATTGCCTTGGTCGATTTGTCTTAATCCAATTCGGAATATTAAAGCACCAAGGCTCGCTTGAGTAAGAAAGCGAAAACCCTTGATCCTACTGCGGATGTTGATCCGGAAAAGACCCCAGAGCAAACCCATGAAAATCCTGAAGTCACCAAAAATAGCTCTGGCGAGTTGTACCGAGACGACATTGCTGATCCGCCAGTAAACTGAACCGGAGGCCCAAGTGGAAACCTCGCATCCTGCTTCCACCGAGTCCGCCACAGAGCGGGTCAGAATCTGTTGAACCGCCGAGCGAGTATGAAGGCACCAAGCCCAAAGAAGACCACCAATCCGGCCAGCCAGGTCAAAATGATGATGTTATTGTGGCAGACGGCTTCACCACTCCTCGCCAACCGTCGCTTTAGCAAAACACAGCGCCAAGGACGAGTCGCCACTATGAGTAAAGATAAGGGAAAACTGATCTGTCACCACGACAACTTCTCGCCCAAGAACTTCACTCCGGGTTTCTCGAACGGCTCTATACCAACCGTGACTTTGAAGCTGATGCAGTAAACCGTATGAAGGACCGCTATGAGGTAATGAATTATGTCTTTCTTGTACTTTGGCTGTATAGTAGCCCCCAAGGGTCGGTTCAACTTAGCATAGTTAAACCGGGACTTTAAGTTTGCATAAAGAACATACGCTTTAAACTGCAGATGTGTAGCCCCTAAGGGTCGGTTCAACTTAGCATAGTTAAACAGGGACTTAACTTTGCATAAAGAACATACGCTTTAAACTGCAGATTGTAGCCCCAAGGGTCGGTTCAACTTAGCATAGTTAAACAGGGACTTAACTTCAGTATCCTCATAGCAAACCGAGATCAACTAGCCATTAGCCCCAAGTGCCAAGGTGAATATTTATATTGAGCTTGGGACTTTATAATGAAACAACTAACGTGCTCCCTTTGTTACCAGAATGAAATATACCAGCAAACCGTGCAACTCAAGGACCTGCGAGCCAATCTGGAAACTCAACAAGCAGAAACCACTAAGGCCAAGGACGAATTGAAAACTGCCTTGGCCACTATGGAACAGCTGAAGGAGTGGTATAAATCCGAACAGGCCAACTGGGACACCGAGAAGGCCGGTTTGAAAAAACGGGCGGAAGAAGCTGAAGCAGCCCTTAAACCGGTGACTGAAGAGCTTACCGGACTCAAGCGCCAAGTGCATGCCATGACCTCTGCCGTCTTTGGTAAGAAAATTTGCACTGATTATCTCAATTTTGATATTTCCGCCGGTTTAACCTGAGTTGTCTGAAACCGGTGCAGGCAAGCGTATTGCGCATATGGGCTCGGATGTGCGGAAGAAGCTCAAGGCCGCTTATACGCTGATTGAGCAGCTGTATACCGGCGCCCAACGAGTCATATGTGCCACATCATACAACAACACGACACCGTCCCTGATCAGAGAGACACTGGACCGGCTGTCCATGGTTCCGGGGCAGCTTGAAGAGTTGAAGCGATCCGCGGCCCGGCTGGCACCCCATGGCTCGACTCGCGCCAAAGGCGTGGATAGCGGATCTTGATCCGCCGACATAGCCAAGGGTTTCCCAGCGCCAAGAGAATGGTGAAGCTTTTGATAACGACGCTCAAACGGATAACAAAGGAGATGCGTCACTGGCGAAGTCAGCGGCAGCAGGTTAACTGGCGGTTCACCGCTCTTTTTATGACGCAAATAACAAGCGGGTGGAGTTTGTCATTCCTGAAGTGCGAGCCTTGTTCCTCCAATCCGTAAGCACACTTATGCCCTCGACGTTGATCCGCTGAGCTGATAAGTGAAGAAGCTGTCTTCAGGCCTTAACCCGGATTGACCGGTCTACCAATGACTTAGGGCCTTGGGTGATGAAGAGGAAGAAGTTGAACCGACGCCAGCGCCTCTACTTCACGCCAACCCGGCAAAGAAGTGTAATCCGTCATGCCGGGTGACGCCTCCGAAATTGCTAGTCATGATACCACGCGAAACACCGGGCCGTGGAAGGCCTTGTAATAGGATAGTCAGTACTTTGTTTTGAACAATGCCTTTATGACCTCAGTCTGTATCCCTTGCATGGTGGTACTGACACCGTGGATTGATGAACTGTCAACTTATTTCGCCTGCAATCACAAATTCTTTAAACCGCCACGGCGGCTTGTGTCGCCAGCCGGCTTGTGACGCTTATATATTCATATAAGAAAATATGGATGTATATGACCAAACTTTATGATACAAAAATACCGCCAGTTGTCGGGCATGCAGTTGGCTTTGCCAATCTTGAGGCGGAGGTCATATAAACCATTACCAGCAAAGGAGAAATCAACTCTGTGCGTAGAATGCCGGTTTACCGTGTAAACCGTGGTCGGGCATGACAAGCCCCTGTTACTCCACAATGGGATGTTAATGAAAAAATCAAACCGAACAAAATCGCTGGATTAAAATGGACCAAATTCGACAACCTTGAATCCGGTTTAAAAAGGTTTGTCGGTTTAAGAAGGCAAACAAAATCAAATAATTGGTATGAAAACCACATGGAAACAAAGGCAATGATAAAACCGCTTGCAAGAAGAGGCTTTATCGAGCCTGATCGATGGTGTTACCATGGTCGGACAGACCAAGCTCCCCATAAGGTGTAGCGATGGTTCAAGTCAGCCAGCCCCCAACCGAAATCGTGGCATTATGCCGATCAAGTGGCATGGCAATGGTTCGGGTTCACCAAGCCCCTGTGATTCTATGGCCGTAGGGTCACCAAGAGGCGTGACTGGTTCAGACGTGACCATGTCCCCAAGTGATCTGGTGGCTTCGCCCGTCAAAAGGTGTTGCATTGGTTCGACACCACCAAGCCCCCAAGTGACAAAAACTTCAAAAGCAAAACCAAGGGTTAAACCGGAGGCCGCTTCACGACAACATCTCCATGTACCCAAACCGGATTTTTTACAAAACGGATACCCCGCTTTAGCCGAGGACCCGGTTTATTGCTTTTATTCATAATATATACATTGTCTTAATATGTACATAAGTGGAGCCGATGGCTCGGGTATAATAAGGTCAAGATGAGCTATGTTCCACGGCTCGTTGGTCTCCTCCTCCGACGCGGCGTGAGTCTTTTCGCCTCGAACATCAATCAGATAGTATGACCCGTTGTACAGATTCTGCTGACCACAAAGGGCCCTTCCCAAGGTGGGGATAGCTTGTGCATATCTGACTGGTCTTGAATGAGCCAAGCACCAAGTCTCCCTCCCGAAGGTTCTTGTTCTAACTCACGATCGTGATACCGACGAAGATCCTCTTTGGTAAATCATCGAACGAGCAGCCGCTTATATCGCGCTCTTCATCCAAATGATCCAAATCGCCCCGCCGGGCTGCCTCACTATCGCTTCAACATAAGCCGCCACACGGGCGTAGTCATGACGGATATCACAGGAAGGACCGCCCCGCTCCATAGACCATAAAGAACGGTGTGTATCCAAGTGGATCTGTTAGGTGTAGTATTGATACTCCATATCATAGATGGCAGCTCTCGATTCCAACAACCCGGCGCCCTTACTAAAGGGACCATAAGCCGGGTTTAATACCTCTCAAGATCTCCGATTAGCTCGTTCCGCTTGACCATTGGACTGCGGGTGGCCATCAAGAGACGCTGCCGGATGTGCTCTCGCTCACAAAACTCCTTCATGGCTCCCTTGGACAAATTGGTGCCATTGTCCGTGATGATACCGTGGAAACCCAAACCGAAAATCACCTTTTGATGAACTGAACCGCCGTGGGCCGCATCACACTTGCTAATGTGCTCGCTCTACCCACTTTGTAAATTTATCAACCGCCACCAGCAGTGGGTCTTCTTGTCCTTGGACCTTTGAAAGGTCCAACCATATCCAGCCCCCAAGTCGCAAATGGCCAAGTAATTGGAATCATCCTCAATTCTTGGGCGGTACATGAGCACGTCTCGAAAATTTTTGGCAACCATCACATTGTCCGACCAGATCTTCCGTGACAAGATGGGCAGTCAACCAATAGAAACCGTATGGAACGCCTTGGCCACCAAGGATTTTGAACCGCGTGGTGACCACAGTCCCTTCATGGATCTCACGCAATATCTCACGGCCTTCCTCGGGATACACAACGCTGAAACGCCCCGACACGCTGCAACGATGCAACTCGCCTTATGTATGGTCATAGATTTAGACCGCCGAACTATCTCGTCGGGCCAGCGCCTCATCTTTCCGTAACTCGCCCGTTCATGTATGCCAAATAAGGGAGCGCCCAACCGAATGACATGCAAGGCCGCCACCAAATGAGCCTCCGGATCAGGAATAGCCAAATCGGCTTCATCAGCAGCTTAATCGACGGATTGTGCAAGACGTCAAGGAAGACATTGGGCGGACCAGTTTACGTTGAGAACCCAGCCGGCTTAGAGCATCCGCCGCCGTTCTTCCGACGATCCACATGGTCCACCTGATATCCTTTAAAGTGTCCTCGCAACAATATCCACCTCCCGACGGCACGCAGCCATGAGTGGATCTTTTGAATCCCAAGTACCGATACTTGCCGGGCCACCAAGTCCGAGTCACCAAAACACTTAACCCGCTTAGATTCATCTCCTTAGCCATCCGGAGACCATGGAGCAAAGCCTCATACTCAGCTGCATTATTAGTACATGGGAACATTAGCTTAAGAACGTAACAGAACTTGTCACCCGTGGGGAAGTTAATACGACTCCAGCCCCGAGCCCTCCAATTGCCCGGACCCATCAAAGTGGATGGTCAAATAGGTATGATCCGCTTTTCTTCAGCGCTTGCAACTCCGCCCAATCATTAATGAAATCCCCAAGTGCTCGAGACTTTACTGCCGTCCGAGGCACATACCTCAAAACCGCGGCGCCCAAGTTCTATAGCCCACTTAGCAATCCGCCGCCGCTTTCGGTTCTGTATGATATCACCCAAAGGAGCTGAATCGACCATCGTGATGGGGTGCCCTTGGAAATATTGCTTCAGCTTCCGCTTGCCATAAAACTCCATATACCAGCTTCGCCAATGCGGATATCTTTGTTTAGACTCAATGAGGACCTCGCTGATGTAATAAACCGCCGCTGAACCGATACTCCTTCCCGCCTCCTTCCGCTCCACTACAATGGTGACGCTGACCGCCCCGGCATTAGCAGCAACATATAACAGAGCGGCCTTGTCAATAGGAGCGGCGAGAACAAGCGGGTTGGCCAACCGCCGCTTTAAGTCCTCCAATGCTTCATCAGCGCTGAACCTGCATTTAACCGATCCGTTTTCTTCAAAGATCCGGTACAAAGGAATGGCCTTTCTCCTAGGCGGCCGATAAACCGCTTAGCGCAGCAATCCGACCTGCTAAACATTGGACATCATTGATACACTTTGGCTTAGCCAGGGAGGTGACAGCTGTAATCTTCTCCGGATTAGCTTCAATTCCCCTGTTGGACAGAAGGAAACCCAATAACTTGCCTGCCGGAACACCAAAAACACACTTGGCCGGGTTGAGCATCATCTTGTACACCCGCAAGTTGTCAAAGGTTTCTCTCAAATCCTCAATCGTGTTTCCTTCTTCTTGACTTAACCACAATATCATCCACATAAGCATGCACATTACGGCCGATCTGTTTATGCAAGCAATTTGCACGCAACGCTGATAAGTTGCTTGGGCGCCTTGAGCCCAAAAGGCATAGACACATAGCGTAAGGCTCCAAAAGGGGTGATAAACGCCGTCTTCTCCTGGTCCTTAACCGCCATCTTAATCTGATGATATCCGAATATGCATCCAAAAGCTCAACGCCACAACCCGCCGTAGCATCAATAATCTGATCAATACGGGAGGGCGAAGGATCCGACGACAAGCTTTGTTAAGATCTCAGATAATCCACTTTTATGCGCCAAGTGCCATTCTTCTTAAGGACCAACACCGGATTAGCAAGCCACTCGATGGAAAACTTCAACGATAAATCCTGCCGCTAAGAGCCCGGCAACCTCCTCTCCAATGGCCTTGCGCTTTTCCTCATTAAACCGCATAGAAACTGCTTTACCGGTCTGTATTTGGGATCAACATTAAGAGTGTGCTCAGCGAGTTCCCTCAGTACACCCGCATGTCAAGGCTTCCATGCAAAATGTCCCGATTCTCACGGATGAACTCGATGAGCGCGCTTCCTATTTAGGATCCAAGTTAGCACCGATGGTGAACTGCTTGGACGAATCGCCGGGCACAAAATCAACAAGTTTAGTCTCACCACCGACTTAAACTTCAAACCGGATCGTGCTCAGAAGTTGGCTTCTTCAACGGGTCATATCCGCCGGATCAACATTGTCTTTATAATACTTTAACTCTTCGTGGCACAAACCGACTCGCATAAGCCGCATCACCTTCCTCGCACTCCAAGGCAATCCGCGGCTCCGTGAACCGTTATCGCCCCTTTATGACCCGCATTTTCAGATGCAAATAAACATAACAAGGCCGTGCCATAAACTTAGATAAGCCGCCGCCCAAACAGGCGTGGTAAGGGCTTTGATTTTCACCACCTCAAACGCCAATGTTTCCGATCCGAGTCATGTTCATCTCCAAAAGCTACCTCCAGAGCTATCTTACCGACCGGCACGCAGACTTGCCGGCACCACCCCGTGAAATACTGTGGCCGACGGCCCGAGATGCCTATCCGCCAACCCCATACGCCGGAAAGTCTCGAGTACGTGATGTTGATGCTGCTTCCTCCATCCATAAGTACTTTAGTGAACTTGTATCCTCCCACCGAGGTGCCACTACTAGGCTAGCTGACCCGGATTGTAAACCCGGGAGGATGATCCTCTACTCCATACAATAGGCTGCTCGACCAGCGCAGTAATGCGGCGCTGCCGGTTCAACAACACCGACCGCCCGCTCAAGTTTTCGGTCTCGTCTGTCCAAGCTGGTGGTAAAGACATGGTACTGTCCACTGCTCAGCTGCTTTGGATTACTTTGGTAACCCGACCTGCTGTTGTTGATTATAACCCCTTGGTTCTGATTGTTCTCGATTGTTCGATTGTTCGATTGCCTTGCCCGCCGGATTACCACCAACCCCGGGCCGAATTTACTCCATCAGAATTCCGGGCGGACCTGAACTGCCGCCGGGCCCTTGATCATACCGAAAGCATTAGAATTTTTGAACTCCTGCATAATATAACAATCTTTCCAGAGGTGGTTCGCCGGTGTCTCCTTCTTCCTATGCTTCGACAAGGTTGATTCAATGTAATTCAAACGCCCGGACAGACCTTGTGCACCACCCCGGTTTGACTGCTTACCTTGCGCCATCGACCCTTGTCCTGCTGCTGGTGTTGGCTACGGCCCATGTTACCTTTAGCCTTACGCTTGTTTCCATTGCCCGCCGAATGATGCTGCTTGGCTCGAGTTGCCATTCGCTTTCCCTTCCCTACTTCGTCATTCTCGCACTCGGATCCTTGGTACTATCGTAATCAGCATACTTTACCAAAACGCCCATGAGCGCGCTCCATGTCATTGCAAAACGCTTCATGCGACTCCAGCTTTAACTTCAACGGTTCAAACCGCAGTTGGCTTCTAGGGTTAAAATAGCGGAGTCGTGGTTGATCCGGTCCGATGAATGTAAAACCTCCAAACGCGACGCACCCAATGTGTTGTAGATTCTCCTCCGCCGACACAAGCCGCCAAATCCACCATGCATATGGGCTGTTTAGGTGTCTTTGAAATTTTGAATGAACCGGTCCGTGAATCGAGTCCACGAACTAACTGAGTTGGGTGGCAAATTTTCAACCAAGCACGGGCCGCACTTTCCAACATCATGGTGAAATACTTCGCACACGCAGCTTCGCCCACATCCAGCATCTCCATGGCCATCTCATAGCTTTCTATCCACGCTCGAGCCAAATCGGGCGGTATAATTAGGCACCTTGCGTGGCCCTTTGAAGTCCTTGGGCAAACGCACATTGCGTAAAGCGGGACGAGGCAAGGCACCCCAATGAGCCGGACGTGACCCCGGTTCAAGATGGTCGGACGAACCGCGCGAGCCGATGGTCCTCATGTTGTGCTGTTAACTCGCCTCCCCACGCGTTCTCGCCCGTCCACCACCACTTGAGCGCCTTTTGAAACCGCCGACCGGTTGTTGCTCGAGGCGGACCGCGCGCTGCTGTTTGACACGGCCGGTTCATCTCGCTACCGGCTATAACTCCGCTGGGGCGGGGGTGGAGTGGATCCGTCCCGATCAGATGAATACGCTCGCTGAGCTGTGGCCGCCCCGAGGAGCTCCTTGACCCGGCGTGTTTCTACCGCTGTGGTGAATCGCCTCGATCGAATCGCCCAATCGCGCCGCAGCCGCGATAAGGTTGTCCATCGGGTTGAGTAGTGACCGGAGGTGTTCGCAGACAACCGGGCGCGCCGGTATGATGGCGAGGCTGGTCTATCACACGAGGCTGAACTGGCGCGCCATCCTGTGCTTCCGCCGGTTTACCACCGTGGCGGATTATCGGGTCCCCGCCCCGGGTATTGAAGAGCTCTTCCTCAAAACTGAAGGCAAACGGATCTGACTTCCTTTTCATGACTTCATGTGATGCACTCGATCCAAAGATGAGCCTATAAGCTCGGCATCCAGAAGCGCCTGCTCCGCCGCCATCCTCACGCCCGCTGCCAGATCCGCTTTAGCTTTAGCGATCTGTTCTTCACCCTTGCAATCTCGTTGTGCAGTGGTCCTGATCCGCCGGGTTAGCCTCCGCCATGAGCGCAGCTAACGCGCCAAATAACTCGATAGAACTTGAGCCGGGGCGACAGGCCTCCTTCCCGCTGCCACCACCGCTGCTGAACCGGGCGACGATAGGCGCCCGTCAAGAGTGAAGCGCCGCCAGTACCGCCATGAAAATCCCAACCCGCTGGGCAGATCAAAGGAGTCCGGAATACTCTCTCCGCCGGAACAGCCCCGATCCGCCATCTTGCAGCTGGTACAAAGACTCGGTTTCTCCGGCGGATGACTCGTCGCCAGAGTAGACAACGGTTTCGCTGCCGATGCTGATCCGCCTCATAGTCTCCGTGGACGACTCCCACGAAAAGCACGCTTGACAGCCGGTTTAGCTGTGGCAGGACTCTTCTTCGCCCGCTGAGCTGCCTCGACGGGTCGGGTGCAGATGCCCGCCCAGCCCCCTGCTCGCCGATCTTGCCGATGAAAACGTATGCCACCAAAGGGGACCTGCACCAGATTAATCGAAGTCGGCCTCGGGGCCCCAATCCGCATCGTCGATAGAGTTTACCGCGACGACTCTTGGTCATCCGCCCACAAAGATAGCCTTCGAGTCCTTCAACTTGCCCTCTAAGATCATCAAACCGTCAGGCGATAGCCCCACGGTGGGCGCCAACCGTCGTGGAATTGTCACGGCAGATGTCCTCGTGAAAGGACTTAGTCGCAGGCCATCGTGACGTTAACTTAGAGGGGTTAAAGTGGACACAAAGACATGGGAGTTATACTAGTTCGCCCCTTCGATGAAGGAAAGGCCTACGCCTAGTTGTGATGGGATTGATGTAGTTTCGACGACTTGGGAGAAATAGCTTCACCAGCCTCGAATTGTTCTGCTCTAATCCGCCGCCGGTCGCCCCTTATATACACGGGTTGACGCTCGGCGGGTTTGATAGAGTCCCGATCCGCTCATACAAGTGTCCGCCCGGTCTCTTCTCTCTTATCTTATAGCACAAGTTACAACACTAAGGCGGTTTACATAAACGGACCTTAATTCGCCTGGCTCGGGCCTCCTCCGGGCCCGGATCATGGATTTAGGGTAACCCTGCCTCCAGTATGTTCACACTCGAGAGTTGTATCCCCAACAGAGGTGCTCATTATCGCCACAGCCGAGCCTTCCAACAAGGAGCTCGTGACCCACTCGACACGGTTCTCGCAAGACCTGATCGCCTCTATTCCGAAGACGCCAACGCTGGGACGCTGAAGCGCCGCCCAGCCTCGTGAGCGCACAAAAGCTGGCAAGCATGAGACGCTTGTCGAAGTTTACCAGCGCGAGATGGATACGCCAGGCGTGCTCGCCGCTCCGACGGGTTTAGCCGCTTAGGCGCGTCCAGCAGCCGCGCGCGAGCTATCGCCACCTGTTTGGGGCCAATCGCCTGCACGCCACGCCGCGAGAATATCGCGCTACCAGCGGCGGCAAACGAAGTTGGATAACTTCGAGGGCGAGGAGCGCCACCGATGACGGAGCGAGTCTCGAAGAGCTCCTCGATGAGGCTGCGCGCAAGACGGCTGGCTGCCGCACGGAGGCGCCATGACGACAATAACAGCGATTTGCCTCCCGCCGAGATCAAGGCGCGACATCTCGATGCCGAATCGGGCGCGTCTGTGGGAAGAAAAACAAGGATCCGCTGTCGCCATAGCCGACTTCACATCTTCATCGAAGGTGACGAAGACGGCCGCCCGAGAGCAAGTGGAGCGTTGGACGACTATCCGCCTCCTCATCCCCGCAGAGAAAGGCGTAGTCTCCCCGCCACCCGCCGAAGATTTCGACTTCGCGCCCTTTGGCCGCCGAGAGGAGTCGGAGAAAACGACGCCGCCACCGGATCGAGCGACTCCACCGATCCTCGCACCGGAAGAAGAAGACGAGTTGGGCCCGCCTGCTTCGACCTCGTGATCCGAGACGCAGCCCTTCCCTGCAGGATTCACACTTCCCCGAGACACACCCAAATACACCGCCCGCGGAAGCCGAGGACTGGCTAGTGGACTACTCCACGGCCGTGGCCAGAGCTTAACGGCAACAAGCGCATTGTCGTAAAGTATGTTCCCTCATGCTCCAAGGCACGGCCCGGACATGGTTGAACAGTTTGAAGCCCCGCAAGATCAACAGCTGGGTCGATTTCACCGAGGCCTTCGCCCGCAACTTCACGAGGACATAGAAGCGACCTCCCAAGCCTCGCCAGCTTCCTTGTGCGCAAGGCCCCAACGAGTCTACTCGCTGATTACCTCACGCTACCGCCGAGCTCCGAACTCCCGCGAGGGAGTGCACGAGGTGCAGTGCAATCGAGTACTTCACCACCGGGTGTAGAGAAGGCACCTCTCAAGCACAAGCTCCTTTGCGACGAGCCGAGACCTCGACGAGCTGCTGGTCATAGCAGCATAAGACGCTGACGCCGACCTCCATGAAGTCGGAGATCAAGCCGCAGGATCGGCAAGGTGGCTCGTGCTCCAAGAACTCCGGCCGGCGACACCAGCCGGCGGCAGCAGCAGAACGATCACAAGCGCAAGGCCCCGCAGCCGGCTTCCAACAGCCGGCAGGTGGCGACAGTCGAAGACTAGCAACCAGAGGGGCAGCCTCCTGCCAAGCGGCAGAAAGGCGGCAAGTCCAACTGGTTGCCGCCTTCTTACGAAAGCGCACTCGATGGACCCCGCAAATTCCAGAGCGCACGGCCGCCGAACCACACCACCCGGAAGTGCCATCGCTCACCAGATCGCCAAGGGAGACGGCCTTGTCCTTCCTCCTCCGCCGGGCTGCCGCCCACCATCGCTTCCCAAAGAGCCGCTGTCGTGCCGGCGCAAAGACATGACGAGTACCTGTAATAGCATGGTGCCTATGTAGTGTTCACCAGGGTTGACGATCGCCGCAAAGCAGGCGGCAGCAACAACAAGAAGTGAACGCAGTAGCATCAGATACTCCATAATTCATGCAGTGGTCCGAGAAACCTATCGTTGGAGCCGGGCTGACCACCCGAGGTGATGCCAATCGGCTCCTACGCCCGGTCTTGGGGGCCACCCTTGCCGCGATAGGCGGCCGCCGCTTCGCTGGGTGCTGATAGACGGAGGCAGCAGATCAACATCCCGTATAAGGATACCATGGAGAAGTTAGAATCAAGAAAAGACAGCTTCAAAGACAGCTTGGACTGTGGTTCCACGGAATTGTACCCGCCTTTCCCGCCACCGATTGGCAAGATTCTCGATAGACGCCCTCTTTGGGGACAAAGATTACTTTTGCCGGAGCCAGTCTGGTTCAAGTGGTGGACCTCGAAGCCCTTACTATGCTCGCTTGGCCGACCTGCTCGCCAAGTTCATGGCGGTCCCCATTACGCCTACCTCAAGATGAAGATGCTGAGTACCAAGGATTCTCGACCGTAGCCGGGCGATTAGAGAAAGTCGTCCGCTGCGGCAGCTGGAAAGTAGTCGGCTGGCCGAGTCCCCGTGATCGCAGCTGAGAAGCTGCCCTTGATCGGTTAGGTAATGGCCGCAAGCAGCCAGAGATGTCGCCCACCCCAAGGAGTCGGTCGAGGGCTGCTCAAGCCGCCAAAGAGACCAAGAAGATACCCTTGGACCCCGAAAGCACCGGAGAGATACGCTGTTGTAGGTGCAAACCTCGACAAGCAAATAGGAAGGCGAGCTCGTCGATTTCTCCATGAGAATCGACATTTTCGCATGGTCCCCAAAGACATGCCAGTGTATCGACGGAATTCGCCGAGCACAAGTTACATGTCCGATCTGATGTGAAGCCCATCAGGCAGCCCTTGCGTCGCCTGTCAGAAGAAAAAAGAAGAGTTGTTGGAGAAGAGATAGCCCAGCTCCTCACAGCCGGTTTCATCATGGAAGTGTTCTTTCCAGAGTGGTTAGCGAACCTGGTCTTGGTACTGAAGAAGAACAAGTAGTGGAGGATGTGTATTGACTACTCAAGCCTCAATAAAGCCTGCCCCAAGGACCCGTTTGCTTTGCCAAGAATTGATCAGGTGATAGACTCCACAGCCGGATGCGAGCTGTTGAGCTTTTAGATGCATATTCAGATATCACCGATCAAGTGAACCCGCCGATGATTGAAGACCGCCTTCATCACGCCCATTTGGAGCCTTCACACCGACCATGACGCTCGGCTTGAGGAATGCCGGCGCCACCTTTCAGCGTTGCATGCAGAAGTGCCTCCTCAAGCAGCTTGGTAGGAACGACCACGTTTACGTGGACGACGTGGTGGTAAACACGGAGAAGCGAGGAATGCTGTTGGAAGACCTCAAGAAGACCTTTGAAAACCTGCGCCGATTCCAGATCAAGCTCAACCCATAGAAGTGTGTCTTCGGAGTACCAGCCGGCCAGCTCCTTGGCTTCCTGGTCTCTGAACACGGCATAGAGTGCAACCCCGTGAAGATCAAGGCAATCGAAAGGATGGAAGTACCCTCACCGATCGCTAGATGTGCAAAAGTTCACCGTTGCTTTACGCCTATCACCGATTCATCGCTTGGCTGGGCGAAAGCTCTTCCTCCGCATCAGCTCATGAAGAAGACCACCTTCTTCGAATGGAACTCGGCGGACGAGGCTTTTCTCCAGCTTGAAGAAAATGCTGACTACTCCCCAAAGGTTGGCGGTTCGACCAAAGGAGCCCATGCTCTCAGATATTGCCGCCACCAAAGAGGGTAGTCAAGACATGCTTATCGTCGTTGAACGCAAGGAGGAAGGCAAGGCGCTACCTATCAAGAGACCAGTTTATTACCTGAGCGAAGTACTCTCGGCCTCCAAGCAGAACTACCCCCACTACCAGAAGATGTGTTACGGCGCACTTTGCCGCCAAGAAGTTGAAGCCCTACTTTCAAGAGCATCCAATCACCATGGTTTGCACGGCCCCACTAGCAGAGATCATCGGAAGCCGAGATGCTTCGCCGACACAAATGGGCCATAGAGTTGGCCCTTACACCATCTATTATCAGCCCCGCACCGCCATCAAGTCACAAGCACCGCCGACTTCCTCGCCGACCAGGCCGAGACCTGTACCGCCGCCAATACCGACTCCACCCATTGGCGGATGCACTTTGATGGCTCCAAGATGCGCATGTGCTTGGGAGACGGCGTGGTCCTCACTTACCCCAAGGGCGACAAGCTCAAGCACGTGTTGCAGATCCATTTCGCCGCCCAACAACGCCGCGAATCACGAGGCGCTTATTCACGGGTCCGCTTGCCAAAGAGCTTGGCATTCACGGATCCCGTGTTATGGCGATTCGACTTGGTGGTCCTACACCATCCGTGACCGGACGCCTAAAGATGCAAATATGGCAAGCTACCATTTCGGTACAGCAGCTGAGTGGATATTTTGAACGATGCGAGTTCCTCCATGTGCCAAGAAACGACAATGACCAAGCAGACACCCTGGCAAGAATCGGCTCCACCCGCCAGTAATACCATCCGCCGCCTTCAGCCTCCTCAAGCCATCCGCTGCCTTCACCAGAGTCGACTTCATTTTGTGCCGGCTCCTCAAGAAGTCGGATCTGACTCAAAGCCTCGCAGACAAGACAAGAATCTCTTGCAGACGCTTCTAAGAACGCTGGCAATGGGTTTAACCGGGACTTCGTAACCCGCCCGGGATCAATGGGCGACCATTGCGAAGACTCAAAGATTTCGCCCGGGACTTCTTCAACCCAGCAAGCTGCTACGGACTCAACCTGCCGCCTCCCAGCCCAGCCGCCTCGGCCCAAGTGGCGATCGGGCAGTCAAGAAATAGCAGCACCTCATTGGCCCAGCCCATCCTCAAGTTCTTAGTAAGCGGAGAGCTACCAACCGATGAGACCTTGGCTCGGCAAGTGCAACGCCGAGCAGCAGCCTACACTATAGTCAATAGAGAGCTGGTCAAAGAAGGCCACCGTGTCTACCAAGATCCGATCAAGTCGAGCAAGCCCAAGAAATTCTCAAGACATCCATCGTATGAAAAGCGGCCATCATGCAGCCTCAAGAGCACTCGCCGCCAAAGCCTTCCGACATGGTTTCTTCTCGGCCGACTGCCCTAGAAGAGGCCAAGGAATTAGTTCAAAATGCAAGGGTGCTAGGTGTTCCGCCAAGCCGCTTCACCGGCTTCAGACTCAAGACTATCCCCATCGCTGCCCTTTGCTGTTTGGGGCCTGGACATGGTGGGACCATTCAAAATGGCACGAGGCGGCCTAACTCACTTACTTGTCGCGTGGACAAGTTCACCAAGTGGATAGAAGCAAAACCCATCAAGAAGTTGAATGGTCCCACCGCAGTGACTTTCATCGCCGACATCACGACTCTGCACGGCTGCATCACACAACATCATCACCGATAACGGCACAAATTTTGCCAAAGGCGCCTGGCCCGCTTTCGGCGACGCAAGGCATCCGATCGACTTAGCGTCTGCTGCCCATCCGCAGTCAAACGCCAGGTGGAGCGAGCGAACGGCCTCATCTCGCTCGCATCAAGCCTCGATCGGGTCGAACCATTGAAGCGCTCGCCGGTTGCTGGCTTGAGGAGTTGCTAGCCGCCCTCCGAGTCTCGCGACGACTCCAAACAAGTCAACTGGTTTACACCCTTCTTCCTCGCTTCACGGTGCCGGGCCGCCATCCCAACGGATATAGAGTTCGACTTCGCGAAGTCACCATGTACACCAAGAGGAAGCAGAAGAAGCACGCCAAGAGCTGCCGATCCGCTGGAAGAGGGCCGTTGTTGGCACTCGGCCGTCCAAAGATCTACCAGCAGAGCTCGCGCCGCTATTACAACAAGAAGGTCAAGCCAAGATCATTCCTAGAGGGCGACCGCGGCTTCGCTGATCCAATGAACAGCCCGCCAAAGACAAGCCGTCGGCGCCAGGAAGGCCCATTCATCATCGCAAAGTTGGGCAACGGTTTACTACCGACGACGCCGAAGCCCCGAGCACGCAAGAGGGACAACTCCGCAAAGAGACGGAACGGCTATGGAATGCTAATCTCCTCCAAGATTTTACGCTTGATGCGGTATGTACCACGCTACCCTTTGTGTTTAAAGTACTAAGATTTCGAGCCTTCGAGACGAGCTCGGGACTGCCCTCTTTGTAATCTGTATGATAAGAATTATGCCTTTGAGTATTTTACTCTTTGTTATGCTATTTGGCACCGGCTCGACTAGTCGGCCCAGGACTCGCCGCCTTTGGGCTATGAAATGCTTCCGCAATGACAAGTAACGTGCGGTGCCTAAGCCGTCTCCTGTTAGAAGCCGCAGCTCGCAGAGCGACTGTTTGGTGGGCAGGAGTAAGGAAGAACGGGCGCCCACACGAAAAAAATGGCTAAGGACCCAAAGCATAAACATAGTTTAAATCGGCTTCCAGCCTGTTTCGTAAAACCGACTCTTAAGTAGTCGGCTTGCCGCTTTCTACCCAACTTGCTTAACGACTATAAAAAATGGCCAAGTACTTGCCTTCTCAAAGGTAGCCAAGCACTTGACCTAGACGACAATCATAGAGCGTTGTTGCCTGACCGGCAAGGCGGCATCTAAGGGAAGGCGGCAAAGGAAAAAGCCACAAGAGCAATAAGCAAGGAAGGATAAAATTAGAATAATATTTACACAAGCTTAGGCCCTTGGCCGGATCTTCGGACAGAGGTTCAGAATACACCCCGCGGGTGGAATTGTGCGAATTAACAAGTTCTTTCTATCACGCCCAATATGCGACCCTATCCAAAAGGAACTCGAAGGTCCCACCAAGGATAGACCCGCATATTGAAACGCTTTTGCAAGGTGGATATCATTACATCAACATTACATAATAGATGGGGATACATACAAAAGCACAAATGCCACAAGAACACATCAACATCATATACAAGATCAACATCCAACTACGGATGAAACATAAACAGAAACTCAAACAATATCCACCTCTGCTAGCCCAGCGCCGACCGAACCTATCCCCGATCAAGAAGAAGGAAGAAGAACTCCAATACAAGCAAACATCGCTCTCGTCAAGATCATCGCACAACCTGTACTCGCGAATCTGGTGGTGTAGTAATCTGTGAGCCACGAGGACTCAGCAATCCCATTACCATGGGTATCAAGACTAGCAAAGCTTAATGGGTAAGGAAGAGGTAAAGTGGTGAGGTTGCAGCAGCGGCTAAGCATATAAGGTGGCTAACATACGCAAATGAGAGCGAGAAGAGAAACAAAGGAACGGTCGTCAACTAGCAATGATCAAGAAGTGATCCTGAACTCCTACTTACGTCAGACATAACCCAGAAACCGTGATCTCCTCTCGATCAACCCCGAAAAGAGACACTCACGGTTACGCATACGGTTGGTGTATTTTAGAAGAGTTTGCTTGAAGTTTACTACAACCGGATATTAACAAATTCCCATCTGCCACATAACCGCTGGCACGGCTCTCGAAAGTTTATACTCGCAGGGTGTCCCAACTTAGCCCATGATTAGCTCTCACGATCAACGAAGGATATTCCTTCTCCCGGAAGACCCGATCAGTCTGGAATCCTGCTACAAGACATTTCGACAGCAATAAAACAAGACCAGCAAAGCCGCCCGATGCACCGACAATCCCGATAGGAGCTGCACATATCTCGTTCTCAGGGCAACACCGGATGAGACATCCTACGAGTAAAACCAAACCTTGAGTTTCCCCGAGGGGGCCCCGCAGTCTACTTGGTTCGGGCCAACACTTAGACAAGCATTGGCCCTGGGGGGGCTGAATAAAGATGACCCTTGGGTTAATTACTCCCAAGGGAAATGTAGGTGGTGGTGAGGCAAATGGTAAAACCAAGGTTGGGCCTTGCTGGAGGAGTCTTATTCAAAGCGAACTGTCAAGGGGGTCCCATAAATCACCCGACCGCGTTAGGGACGCAAAATCCGGGAACATAATACCGATATGACGGAAACTAGGGCGGCAAGAGGAACAAAACACCGTGCATAAGGCCGAGCCTTCCACCCTTTACCAAGTATATAGATGCATTAATTAAATAAGATATATTGTGATATCCCAACAAGTAAACATGTTCCAACAAGGAACGACATCTCCATGTTCCAACAAGGAATAAACTTCATCTTCACCTGCAACTAACAACGCTATAAGAGGGGCTGAGCAAAGCGGTAACATAGCCAATCAATGGTTTGCTAGGAAGGGTGCAAAGGTTAGAGGCTGACATGGCAAATTGGGAGGCTTGAGCAGCAAGTGATAGGTAACGCAGCATTGCGAAAGAACGAAGCAACTAGCATAGCAATGATAGTAGTGAGATCCAGGGTAGCGGTCATCTTGCCTGAAATCCCGCTTAGGAAGAATAACGAGTCCATGAAGAAGATGAACGGATGAAGTCGAACCAAGCGAGACGAACTAATCCTCACGATCGCAATTTAAACGGAACTATCGAAGAAGCACATAACATGGTAAACACACCACACATGAACAAGGCATGATACTCAAACAAGTATGATGCATGGCAAAGCTACATGAAGCTACTCATGGCAAGAGATGATGCATACAAGACCAACACATCAAAGCAAGTTTAAATGAGGCCGGGAACAACATAGAACAATTCCGGTAAGTCCTCATATGCAAATTTCGAAATTGTTACAGATCTGAATAAACCTTATGTTCAAGTTGTTAAACAGCAAGTTAAGATGCACCACGATGATCTACACGAAATTCTAGTCAAGTTACATATAAAGTTCATTAGATTCGGAGCTACGGCCTAGAAGATATGAGCAAACAAGTTAAACATGGCATTGATGCTAAATGCATACAAACATCAAGCACACACCCCAAAACAAGGATGCAACATGATAATATGAAGCTACATGCAAAATCAAGCAAGTTTCATATAGAGCACACTCAAAACGGAGCAACGGTTCAACACATACACCCTATACAAGTCATGACAACAATCATCCATAACAAAGAAGTAGGCATATTGCAAGCATCAAAACTATATGCTACAGCACCTCAATATGAAAACAAAAGGCATGGGCATGATGTACAGGTAAAGCATGACAAAACATGAACACTGAGCTATCTCCAGAAATCACTAGAACATGCTCAAAAGGACATGGCAAGATTGCAAATAATAACAGGTTCACAGACTTAGCAGAATTTACAGGACATGGCAGAAATAACATCAGGTTGCAATGTTTAGAGCTATCAAACAACATGTTACAGCAAGCTATCAAGTCAAACTAGAGCATGGCATGAATCTACTCAAAGCATATAACAAAAGTCCCTTAGTGACCATAAGCCAAAAGGGATCAGAAAATACAGTTGCAAGCATGTGAATATAGCGAAAACATAAACAGATTCAGACTTGGTGCAAAACTGGAGCATGGCATAAACAGATAACAAGTAGGCATGTTGGTGAGCTTGAATCACTCACCACAGAGCAATACATGATAAACTAAGCATACATCGATCAAGAATACATGGCATAGAAGCTATACATGGCAAGAACAACATCATAGCATACACGGATCAACTACAACAACCTTGGCAAAATTGAATAACATGTAAACAATCTGCCAGGAAACATTTTATAGCAAAAGTAGAGCTCGATTGACTCAAGTTATAGCACTCCATAATTGCAAACAAGGGCATGGATGGATAGAGAATGACCATATGTTCAAAACATCCTTACTGAAGTATCTCAAAATAAGCATGGATCTCTCGGTAGCATCAAGTTTACATGGCATAAAAATATCGCAGTAATGTGGATCAAATCAGCAACATCATGAATCTTAGTTTGCATGCTTGTGCTAGTCACCACAGAGATCACAAAAATACATGGCATACACCCCTGTAAAGATGGCATGACATATTACAAAACACATGTAGGACTCAAGTTCATAGGATGCACACATCAATCATGGCAAAATGACAAAAGTGCATGTTTCGATAAGAATCAAACTAACATCACATAGCCCTCTTCTAACAGCATTTCGGGCATCAAGATGAGCTCAAATGAAAATGATGCAATGAGATGAAATGATTTACTCGTCGAGGCGAACAATTTTACATATTATACGCACAAAACGGAGCAATATGCAGAGAGTTATGGCATGATGAATATGGCACGAAAATGACAAAAACTTCGGGACCTAGGCATTTCGGGGGTCAACCTTGCACGGAAAACGAAGCACGTCGCAGATGTCGCCGGAGTTGATGGGGAAGGTGGCCGGAGCTGCGGGAGAGGTCGTGGAGGCTGGGAGGAGGCGGATCCGGCCGGAGGGAGGCCGAGGCGGTGGGGTCCGGCGCGGGAGGGCAACGTCGGAGCACGGGCGCGGCGGAGTTTCGGCGAGGCGCCGACGGACGGCGGCAGCCGCCGAGCGGGAGGCGCCAGCAGAGGCGTCTGCGCTGGACGATGGCGGGCTCGGGCAAGCGCAGGGTCGGCCGGGCGGGCCGAGGCACGACGCGGGCGCCGGGCGGGCGGCGCGGAGGCCGGGCGAGCACGCTGCCGGCTGCCGGGCCGGGCGGCGGCGAGCGCGCCGGCCGGAGGGTTTCGGGCGGCGGCGGCCGCCGGGGCATGGGCCGGAGCGGGCTCGGCGGCAAGCGGCGGGCGCGGTGGAGCAGGGCCACGTGGCGGCGCAGGGTTGGACGCGGGGGCGGCGGCGATGACGTGGCAGATTCTGATTGGGCGAAACGACGTGTCCGGCGGACATGTCCGGCGCGGATGGACATGTCCGGCGGCGCGGAGGAGTTTGGCTAGGGTTTGGACTGCGGGAATTTCGGGGGAGGCCACATATTTATAGGTAGAGGGAGCTAGGAGAGTCCAAATGAGGAGCGGTTTTCGCCCACACGATCGTGATCGAACGACCAAGAGCACGGAGGGGAGTTTGCTGGGTTTTGGGCGACTTTGAAAGGGGTGTTGGGCTGCACACAAAAGAGGCCTTTACGGTTACCCGGTTAACCGTTGGAGTATCAAACGACCTCCAAATGGCACGAAACTTGACAGGCGGTCTACCGGTGCTATACCAAGGCCGCTTGACAAACCTCGGTCCATTCCGAGACCGTTTAACACCCGCACACGAAAAGAGGCAAAAGGGGGCGCCGGGAGACATAGGAGCGCCGAATTGCAAAATGGACAACGGGGAAAATGCTCGAATGCATGAGACGAACACGTATGCCAATGCGATGCACATGATGACACAATGCAAATGATGACATGGCAAAATGCAACATGCAAGCAAATGACATGGAAACACCGACGAATAACTGGCAAACACCTGGCGCATCGAATCTGGGGCGTTACAACACTCCTCCTCTAACAAGAGATCTCGTCCCGAGATCTTAGGACCGAGACGGAAGGGAAAAAGGGATGAGGTGAAACAAGAACTCAAAGAGAAGAATCAAAGAATCGAGAGCACAAGAGAAGAAGAAGAAACGACGAGAAAGACAGGAATCAAAGCTCACGAAATTAGATAGACTAAGAAAGCACTCCGGTTCGAAACAGAAGAAGAACGAAAGAATTAGGCAGCACTCCAGCTGAACATGGAAAAAATAGAACACAAACTTCACAAGATGGAATGACACTTGACGACATAAACAATGCATTACCTCCGGAAGAATTGGAAAAATTGAATGAAAAGAACTTAGAAGGAAGGATTGAACGGAGTTGTCGAGAAAATCAACAACGAAAAGAATAAGCTTGTTATGGACTTATGGATAACATCCCAAAATTTTCGAGGTGATAACCGACCACAAGCGGAAAAGATTGCATAGCTGAGAGGAATGAAGAAATGCAAAACTCCATTTTTAAAAGAAAACGGAGAATTAATTGCACCTCACGAAGCAAAAAGAAGAATACTTGAACTCCTCCAACAAGAATCTTGATGAACACTAGAAGAATGAATTAAATCATGACGAACCACCATGAAGAACTCCGGTAACAAAAGGATGGCAAGATACGATTGAAGGATGAAAGAATAAGATGAGCCTTGCGATGATTTAGATGGAGGTTCCGACGAGATGGCCGAGGAAATATAAACTCCGGAAAAGAAAAGATGAAAAGACTTGGAACTAGAATTTATTCAACAAGAACAAACTCCGAAGAAAAGGATTACTCACTTGGATGACATAAGAATAAGATTTATTGTATGCTTATCCTTCATCAAATTAAATTGATGACAAACAAGGGATTTGGAATACTACTTATTCTTCTTGAAAATGATTAAAGGGGTATGGCACAAAACATGAGAAAGTCTTCATGAACCACCGGTAGGATTCGAAAGAACGAATGGATTAAAATGATAATCAAGGAAAAAGAATCTTGAACGAACCACCGTGAGAAATTCGGAAATGACTGATGAAAGAGAATGAATCACCGGGAAGAATTAGAAGACCAAATATGCTCGAGGGGATTTAGATGCAAAAGAACAAAGAGATCATGAGCTGAATAAAGAACACTTGAACGAGGCACCGGGATAAATAGAGAACTATAACTGGAATGATGGCCTCCGGTGAAAAGAAATGGAAAAACAACTCCTGAAATACTCCGGATGGTTGAGAAAAAAGAATTTCCGACAAACAGAATAACTCGAGAGGGTAACAAGAAGCTAGAACCACGAATCTTCGAGAGAACGGGCAAGATTTAGAGAAACTCTTCCTCGATCTTCAAATGATGACGAGAAACACCACCAAAATTGCTAAGGCACTCCGGGGAAACGAAAAAACGAAGAGGTTGAGCCAACAATGACAAGAATTTGAAATCGATCTTGGAAAAGGCATCTGACTAATGAAATTCATTCTTACGTCAAACTTCAAAATGATTTGAGAATAGCTCCGGGAAATTAGAAGAGTCAGGTAAGATCCTGGGAAAAAACCTGTGGGTTAGGGCCCACTGAAGAGAAAAACACCGTTGGAAAAGGAATGCGGAATAGATGATGCACCGGAACAATTGAAATATTTGAATGAGGTGACAACCTTGAATTAATTGGATGCAAACACGAATCTTCTGAGATGTCTTCATCACTCCGGAAGGATAAAATGGCGAGGGGCGAACGAGTAAAGGGAAATATTTAAGCTGAGGGAAAGAATACGATCGACAACGAAAAACTTGAATTGAATCCACCGGAGAAGAAAAAGAGATGAAGAATGTCGTACAAAACGAGAATTCACCGGTTGAAATAATTGAGGGAAGACTGAAGAGGCTCCACACGAATGGAATTGATGGTCGAATGAGACTCAAATCCGGGAATAAAAAGGGTGGGAGGGCGGGAAAACAAAGGCAACAGGAGGGGAGAATCGACGAATAACTTGAAGAGAAAACACCGGTTGAAATCATTAAGGAAAGAAAGCAAAGACTTCGAACGAGTAGAATGGATACTCGATTACGGACTCCGGTTCCAATAAGAAGAAGGGTGGGCGGGTGGGAAAAACAAGGACAACTTCGGGCAAGGAAAAACAACGACGTCAGAGGAAGAACTGAGGATTGATCTCGCGCAAGACAAAGAGGTTTGAGTCAACTTGACAAGGAAAGCACCGGATGAAAAGAGCTGAGGACCAATGATCGGAAAACCAACAGCGTGATCCTAAAGAAAATTTTTGAAGGGGAAGAGGAGTAATTCAAAACACCTACGTCAAGATTCCTCACCAGAGCGACGAAGGGGCTGAGGAGTAAAAAGAATTCCTACTCTCCGATATAACTAGACTCTGAAAACATTTTTCTTCTAGACTCGACAACGGCCAACTACACGATCAATCAAGGGGCTCTTAAGGTCGGTCGAGGCTCGATACTAACTTATCACGCCCAATATGCGACCCTATCCAAAAGGAACTCAAGGTCCCACCAAGGATAGACCCGCATATTGAAACGCTTTTGCAAGGTGGATATCATTACATCAACATTACATAATAGATGGGGATACATACAAAAACACAAATGCCACAAGAATACATCAACATCATATACAAGATCAACATCCGACTACGGATGAAACATAAACAGAAACTCAAACAATATCCACTCGCTAGCCAGCTGCCGACTCGAACCTATCCCCGATCAAGAAGAAAAGAAGAAGAACTCCAATACAAGCAAACATCGCTCTCGCGTCAAGATCATCGCACAACATGTACCTGCAACTGGTGGTGTAGTAATCTGTGAGCCACGAGGACTCAGCAATCCCATTACCATGGGTATCAAGACTAGCAAAGCTTAATGGGTAAGGAAGAGGTAAAGTGGTGAGGTTGCAGCAGCGACTAAGCATATAAGGTGGCTAACATACGCAAATGAGAGCGAGAAGAGAAACAAAGGAACGGTCGTCAACTAGCAATGATCAAGAAGTGATCGTGAACTCCTACTTACGTCAGACATAACCCAGAAACCGTGTTGTCCTCTCGATCAACCCCGAAAAGAGACACTCACGGTTACGCACACGGTTGGTGTATTTTAGAAGAGTTTGCTTCAAGTTTACTACAACCGGATATTAACAAATTCCATCTGCCACATAACCATGGGCACGGCTCTCGAAAGTTTATACCTGCAAGGGTGTCCCAACTTAGCCCATGATAAGCTCTCGTGATCAACGAAGGATATTCTTCTCCCGGAAGACCCGATCAGTCTCGAATCCTGCTACAAGACATTTCGACAAGAATAAAACAAGACCAGAAGCCGCCTGATGCGCCGACAATCCCGATAGGAGCTGCACATATCTCGCTCGTGGCAACACCGGATGAGACAACCCACGAGTAAAACCAAACCTCGAAGTTTCCGAGGGGGCCCCGCATCATACTCGGTTCGGGCCAACACTTAGACAAGCATTGGCCCCTGGGGCTGAATAAAGATGACCCTTGGGTTAATTACTCCCAAGGGAAATGTAGGTGGTGGTGAGGCAAATGGTAAAACCAAGGTTGGGCCTTTTTGGAGGAGTCTTATTCAAAGCGAACTGTCAAGGGGTCCCATAAATCACCCGACCGCGTTAGGGACGCAAAATCTGGGAACATAATACCGATATGACGGAAACTAGGCGGCAAGAGTGGAACAAAACACTGCATAAGGCCGAGCCTTCCACCCTTTACCAAGTATATAGATGCATTAATTAAACAAGATATATTGTGATATCCCAACAAGTAAACATGTTCCAACAAGGAACGACATCTCCATGTTCCAACAAGGAATAAACTTCATCTTCACCTGCAACTAACAACGCTATAAGAGGGGCTGAGCAAAGCGGTAACATAGCCAATCAATGGTTTGCTAGGAAGGGTGCAAAGGTTAGAGGCTGACATGGCAAATTGGGAGGCTTGAGCAGCAAGTGATAGGTAACGCAGCATTGCGAAAGAACGAAGCAACTAGCATAGCAATGATAGTAGTGAGATCCAGGGTAGCGGTCATCTTGCCTGAAATGCCGCTAGGAAGAAGAACGAGTCCATGAAGAAGATGAACGGATGAAGCCGAACCAAGCGTAGACGAACGAATCCTCACGATCGCAACGAAACGGGAACTATCGAAAGAAGCACATAACATGGTAAACACACCACACATGAACAAGGCATGATACTCAAACAAGTATGATGCATGGCAAAGCTACATGAAGCTACTCATGGAAAGAGATGATGCATACAAGACCAACACATCAAAGCAAGTTTAAATGAGGCCGGGAACAACATAGAACAATTCCGGTAAGTCCTCATATGCAAATTTCGAAATTGTTACAGATCTGAATAAACCTTATGTTCAAGTTGTTAAACAGCAAGTTAAGATGCACCACGATGATCTACACAAAATTCTAGTCAAGTTACATATAAAGTTCATTAGATTCGGAGCTACGGCCTAGAAGATATGAGCAAACAAGTTAAACATGGCATTGATGCTAAATGCATACAAACATCAAGCACACACCCCAAAACAAGGATGCAACATGATAATATGAAGCTACATGCAAAATCAAGCAAGTTTCATATAGAGCACACTCAAAACGGAGCAACGGTTCAACACATACACCCTATACAAGTCATGACAACAATCTGTCCATAACAGCAAGTAGGCATATTGCAAGCATCAAAACTATATGCTACAGCACCTCAATATGAAAACAAAAGGCATGGGCATGATGTACAGGTAAAGCATGACAAAACATGAACACTGAGCTATCTCCAGAAATCACTAGAACATGCTCAAAAGGACATGGCAAGATTGCAAATAATAACAGGTTCACAGACTTAGCAGAATTTACAGACATGGCGTAAATAACATCAGGTTGCAATGTTTAGAGCTATCAAACAACATGTTACAGCAAGCAATCAAGTCAAACTAGAGCATGGCATGAATCTACTCAAAGCATATAACAAAAGTCCCTTAGTGACCATAAGCCAAAAGGATCGAAAATACGATTGCAAGCATGTGAATATAGCAAAAACATAAACAGATTCAGACTTGGTGCAAAACTGGAGCATGGCATAAACAGATAACAAGTAGGCATGTTGGTGAGCTTGAATCACTCACCACAGAGCAATACATGATAAACTAAGCATACATCGATCAAGAATACATGGCATAGAAGCTATACATGGCAAGAACAACATAATAGCATACACGGATCAACTACAACAGCCTTGGCAAAATTGAATAACATGTAAACAATCTGCCAGGAAACATTTTATAGCAAAAGTAGAGCTCGATTGACTCAAGCTATAGCACTCCATAATTGCAAACAAGGGCTTGGATGGATAGAGAATGACCATATGTTCAAAACATCCTTACTGAAGTATCTCAAAATAAGCATGGATCTCTCGGTAGCATCAAGTTTACATGGCATAAAAATATCACAGTAGCAGGGCTGAAATCAGCAACATCATGAAGCCTAGTTTGCATGCTTGTGCTAGTCACCACAGAGATCACAAAAATACATGGCATACACCCCTGTAAATATGGCATGGCATATTACAAAACACATGTAGGACTCAAGTTCATAGGATGCACACATCAATCATGGCAAAAATGACAAAAGTGCATGTTCTGATAAGAATCTGAAACTAACATCACATAGCCCTCTTCTAACAGCATTTCGGCCATAAAGATGAGCTCAAATGAAAATGATGCAATTATATGAAATGATGTACTCGTCGAGTCGAACAATTTGACATACTATACGCACAAAACGGAGCAATATGCAGAGAGTTATGGCATGATGAATATGGCATGAAAATGACAAAAACTTCGGGACAGGCATTTCGGGGGTCAACCTTGCACGGAAAACGAAGCACGTCGGAGATGTCGCCGGAGTTGATGGGGAAGGTGGCCGGAGCTGCGGGAGAGGTCGTGGAGGCCGGGAGGAGGCGGATCCGGCCGGAGGGAGGCCGAGGCGGCGGGGTCCGGCGGGAGGGCGACGGCGAGCTCGCGAGGCACCGCGGACGGCAGTAGCCGCCGGCGAAAGGGGGAGGCGCCGCAGAGGCGACGCTGGATGACGGCGGGGCTCGGGCGAAGGCCGGCCGGGCGGGCCGAGGCACGACGACGGCGCCGGGCGGGCGGCGCGGAGGCCGGGCGGCACGCTGCCCGGTGGCCGGGCGGGCGGCATGAGCGCACGGCCGGAGGGCGCGGGCGCCGGCGCGGGCGGCGGCCGCCGGACCATGGGCTGGGAGCGACCTCGCGGCCGGCGGCGGGCGCTGGTGGAGCAGGGCCACGTGGCGGCGCAGGTTGGACGCGGGCGGCGCGGCGATGACGCGTGGCAGATTCTCGACATGAACGACGTGTCCGGCGGACATGTCCGGCGCGGATGGACATGTCCGGCGGCGCGGAGGAGTTTGGCTAGGGTTTGGACTGCGGGAATTTCGGGGGAGGCCACATATTTATAGGTAGAGGGAGCTAGGAGAGTCCAAATGAGGAGCGGTTTTCGCCCACACGATCGTGATCGAACGACCGAGAGCACGGAGGGGAGTTTGCTGGGTTTTGGGCCAATTTGAAAGGGGTGTTGGGATGCACACAAAAGAGGCATTTACGGTTACCCGGTTAACCGTTGGAGTATCAAACGACCTCCAAATGGCACGAAACTTGACAGGCGGTCTACCAGTGCTATACTGTCACAGCCCTAGAGCTTGCTTGTAACTAGTAGCATTGCATCCATGCATCATGTCTAAATTTCCTTTAAATTTGAATTGGGGAATTGGAGAGCCCCAGGAATCATTTAAAATAAATGATCAACATTTAAAATTGCTTCAAATGTTCCAAGGAAATGTTCCTTTTCAGCTTTTAAAAAATATTGGCAAGAATAAAATTCAAACCAATATTTTTGGAGGATCAAACATTTTATTTTGGGCCTTTGAATTAATTCAATAACTACTTGCATTGGATATATATTTGATATATAAATAATATATGTCCAATAATTCTGGAACATTTTATGTGGTTTGGTATATTTTAGTTCTAGCCACATAACTATTTTCAGGATTTTATAAAATGGTTTAGTATTTTACTAAACTAAAACAAAATGTAACAAAATAGGAAAACAGAGAGCAGGAAATCTTACCCGGCCTCACCGCACAGCCCACCCGCCCAGCTTTTCCCCTCCCTCGCTGGCCCAGCTGGTGGCCCAGCCCACCTACCCCCACCGCCATCGCCTTCCTCTGCAGAAGGCGAGGCGAGGCGGCGAAGGCCGGCGATGCTGGCCCACCTCCTCGCTTCGAGCCGGGCGGCCTCCCCGACCTTCTCGCGACGCCACGGAGACGGCCACGCGCCCCAACCCCCGACCCCTCTCTCTCTCCCTCTCCCTCGCTCCTCCTCTGTCTCATCCTCACAAGACTGGAACGCCCGCCCGCCGCCGACGTGCACCGCCGCGGCCACCGCCACCCCCTCTCCTCCCCAACCTGCCCCGAGCACCGCCTTGGATCCAGGAAGCTCTACCACGACGCACGCGACGCCGGGTGCCCTGAAGCCATGCCATCACCGCCATCTTCATCGCCACGGCCGGCGATCGCCGCCGCCGATTCGCAAAGACCGAGACGCCCGAGCTCACCGCTTGCTCCAACCGACTCGCCGTGAGCTTCGCCATCCTTCCTCCGCTCGCTTCTTCCGACACCCTAGCGACCACACCGCGACTCACCCGGACGCGCCGCCGCAAGACTCGTCGCCGGTGATGCTCCGGTGACCATTTGTCCGGGCATGCGCCTAACGACTCTCGCGACACGAGAGCCTCCGTGGCACCTCCGCGCTCGCTCACAGATTGTAGCCCCATCCCCACTTGCACCAACTCCGCCACCGCCGTGAGCTCGATTCCGCGAGCTCGGCTGACCTCAGCCCCTTGCTTATGAGATGGATGCGCCAAGCACCCGCAACACGAGAGCCTCTCCGCCGCTTGGCCGGAGACGAACCGAGCCGTTCCATTGCAGCTGGCCTCGCCCGGCGCCGAGACGCCGGCGGGTTTGACTCGTCGACTGCTTTGACCGTGAGGTTGACCTCTCTTTCATCGACGTGGGCCCAAGCCCATAATTAGTTAACTCGAGATTAATTAGAACTAACTAATTTAGCTAACTAAACTAGACACCGACATGTGGGCCCCCCTCGCTAATGTACTGGTTAGAGTTAGTTTAGCACTAACTAACCCAGCTTAGTCGATCGAGTCATCGATCAGTGGGTCCCAGGTCAGGTTTGACCTGGACGGCGCTTTTGACTTGCTCGACGCCACCTCGACGTCAGTCGATATAATAACTAGTTTTCTCGGATTTAATTTAATTCAGAAATTTCAGAAAATACTCTAAACTTCTAAAATCATATAAATTCAACCGTAACTCGGATGGAAATAATTTATATATGAAAAATGATCAGAAAAATATGAAGAATCTGTTTATGCCATGATCATGCATGTTTGAACAAGTTAACCTCACTGAATAGGATGAATCATGATTAGGGTAAATTATGAAATAGCATTTGGAGTTGGAGTTCAACCTTGTTTGAATTCCACTTCAACTAACTTGGATTATTATTGCATTAGGTGAATTCAGTACCTTAATATGACATGTCATTCATGTGAATGTGCATTGCATTGATTGTGTTCTCTCTTGTTTGCCGGTGTTGTCCCCTCCCGGTAGACGATGTACCGACGATGAGTTCGATGACACCGATGAAGAATTATATTATCTTCAGAAGTGCCAGGCAAGCAAAACCCCCTTGTTCATTCCGATACAATCCCACTCTCTCGCTCCTGCTCTATTTTACTGCATTAGGACAACAACGACTCATGTGTTACTTGCTGCGGTAGCTGAACCCCTTGATCCTTTGCATGACCTGTCATTCCACAGTAATTAGATGAAACCCACTAGCATGAGTAGGAGTTGTTTGAGCCATGTTGTGCCTACTCATTTATGCTTGTTTGTCATGCCTGCCATCGCTTAGAGTTGAGTCGGTCTGATTCATCGGGAATGAATTGGAATTTATATGAACATGTCCTATTTGTGTGAGCTAAGTGTGTGAACACGATTTGGTAAAGGTAGCGGTGAGAGGCCATGTAGGAGTACATGGTGGGTTGTCTCATTGCAGCCGCCCTCGTGAACTGAGTTCTGTGTTTGTGATCCATGAAACAGTTACTACCACGCATTGGGCCCAAACCAATGGACCCTCTCGCTTCTTGACCACCCTTGTCCTCATCCGGAGTTGCAAGTAGTTTCGTGTTTGTAGCATGTGGGGCCGCACGCAACGCTGACCTTAGGGGTGGGTTGTGTTGCGGTAGGCACCGCGGGTTGTGTACCGAAAGTGCCCGCTTGGTATCTCGGGAACCCCGCACACATCGCTCGGGCTGTATGGGAAACCTCGGCCGACTCCTGCGGATGGAACCCGAATAGGCGATAAACCCGACTAGGGACTTGAGTGTTTAGGTAGGCCGTGGCCGACACCCACGCTGGGCTTCCGCTGAAGGTTGCCGAGTACATGTCGGTAAACGGCGGTAAGTGGTGAGAGCGTGTGAAGAAGTACACCTGCAGGGTTTAATATGATCTATTCAATAGCCGTGTCCACGGAGAAGGACTTCGGCTGCCTATATCAGTTCATAGACAAGTGAAAGTGGATACTCTAAAATGCGCAAGATAAGCGTGAGTGCTATGGATGGCGCTCGTAGGGAGACGGAGCGGTCCATAGTGGTGTATTGATATGGTGAATATGTGGACTCGTAGCGCCACCTCAAAAGAGTTACTTGCAATGTAGTTCAGATAGCCACCGAGTCAAAGCTGGCTTGCTGCACCAAACTCCACCACCCCTTTTGATAATGATGCATATGTAGTTAGTTCTCGATGTAAGTCTTGCTGAGTACAATTGTACTCACGCTTGCTTATTTTATGTTTTGCGAGAGACGTCGGCCTCGCTAGTAGTTCCGCTTTGACTTCGACGCTTAGCTTGTTACCTCAGCTACGATCTTGTGCCTCGGCAGATCTCGGTAGATAGTCGCTTCTCACCTTTTTCCATTTATAGTTGTCTGCATCTGCACATGTTTAGCTTCCGCTTGTGCTTTGACTTGTATGTTTCGAAGTGTTGGGTCATGAGACCCATGTTTGTAATATCTCGCTCCTCGGAGCCTAATGAATAATATCTGAGTCGAGAGTTATGTTGTGATGCCACGTCGTATTTACACATATTGAGCATATTGTGTGTATGTTTGAAATGCTTGGTATGTGTGGGATCCGACAAACTAGTTGTTTATCCTTGGCAGCCTCTCATATGGGGAAATGTAGTCTCGTGCCTCCGAGCGATAGTAGTCCGCCACAGCCCGGTTCACCGGAGTCCCGCTAGCCCAAAGACTACTGCTTGGACACTTGACTGGCCGGCATGTGTTTCACTTCGTCCCTATGTCCGTTCCCTTCGGGAAATGTCACGCGGTGTTATTCGAGTCCCGCCTAGCCTGCTACAGCCGGGATACCGGAGTCCTGTTAGCCAAAGGCTACAGCCCGAATATATACGCTGATGACCGACATGCTCGATGTGATTCATGTATGCCTGTCCCCATAGGTTAGCGCCGCTTTGGGTTCACGACCAGCCATGTCGGCCCGGTTCTTTGTCATATGGATGCTAGCGACACTATCATATACGTGAGCCAAAAGACGCAAACGGTCCCGGCCATGGTAAGGCGACACCCTGGGAATACCGTGCGTGAGGCCGCAAAGTGATATGATATGTTACATGCTAGATCGGTGTGACCTAGGATCGGGTCCCGACAGCGTTGGTATCGAGCCCGATCTGTCAGAGGATTACCAAGCCAAACTGGTCGAAGTTGTGTCTAGAAATGCTTTAGTTATGTAAGGGAATTGATTGTGGAAGGAACGAAGGCTCTTTTTACTCCTTATACCTCATGGCCTTCTGATCTGAGTCATCCTCTTCTCTTCTACGGGGTTTAAGAACTAGGCTTCTCATCTATCTATTAGGATGACGTGTTACTAATCCATAGACTTATAAGATTGTTGGTTTTAATCCCCAGTTCAGTTCCTACTATTTCGGAATGATAACTGTTGATCTCAGAATCTTGTTATGATGTTGTTGAGTGGTTATGCCACCATTCTTGCAGGATGTCTCAAATCATTTTGAGCATTTACAGCCGTTATGCTGTCCGAGTCATCCCAGGTCTCTAAATAGTCTGATACAATTGCAAATCCTTTCTTCCTGTTCCCGATGTCCTTTTTGGTCAGAATAAGCACACCAACCGGTGCGTTGGGGTAATTTATTGCCTTGACATATATGTTGGAACTACTATTATGACCCTAGGTGTTTAGGAAGTCACCTAGCAATTTAGCAATGCTTTTGTATCCCAAGTGTGATGATTCTGGCCATCATTTTCGAAAGCATCCCGTGATGCCACTTAGTAGTAGGTATTCTACTCCTGGGTTGCTGAACCCGAGATTCATCCCACTTCATGTTGTTAGTATTTGCTAGTGCCTTTAGGATATTAGTAACCTTTGCGATAGTCCTCAAGGTCCGTGGTATTTCCTTCTTCCAAATACTACGAACCGCTTATGGCAGAAGTTCTTTTGAGCCAAAAGATCACAATAAGGGTGCTCTTGAGGAGTTCTCCATTCATAATTGTGAATCTGCCAATTCTACCTTTCTGCATGGGTTATCCGGAAGAAATGTTGAGCTTGCTCGACATACCAATCTGTGCATCCACAACTCAGAAAATTATATGTTCCTTTGAGTTGTTCTCTTAGATGCCTTCTGACCTTCATCTATCAATTGATAGCCAAGGGTATGTGTGCATTTGTGTTCATCGATGCATTTTATCCTTGTGGTCCGTCAAGCCATTCTATTCCGGAATGACTAGGAGAAACAAACTCCAGTACCTCATCCATTTCTAGGATTGGGTCAAAGTAGTTGTATTCCGCAGATCAAAATGCCAATTCAGCTTTTGATTCTATTCTACCCTGAAGTATTGCCATCTTATGTCAAGAATGTCATGGGGGTTGCACAATCTCTTATGAATTCTTGATGTAGTGATACTCTCACCATCATCGTTCATTCCTCGGTCCCGTGTTGTTGCAACCGGAATACCGACAAGTGAATTTTGATGTGTGAAATCAATACTCCTAGCAACCTCGTTGCTTGGTAGTGAATGGACAATTTCCTCATTCTTAGCGTGTTGGTTATTGAACCATCATCCTAAGATTGATCGCGCTACTTAGTCCTTACTTCTGGTGCACTCTTCGATCCATGAGTTAGGATCTTGTCTAGTCCTCACTCATCGGATCATATCGTCTGGCCCTCAAAAGCAAGATTGCTCCCGAGCTTAGTAACATACCGGTGGTTCGTGACTTTCCAAATATCTTCTTGGAAGTGTTACCGGATTGTTTCTCGACTGTTATGTTGAGCTCGTGACCAAGTTGGTTCCTTATGAACCACCCTTCTCCAAGAATCGTGTTGGATACCCCGAGCTAGTTGGTTAAGCTAGACAACAACTTGGAGAGTTGGAAGATAAAAGCTTGTCCAACTTAGTTCGTTCCAAAGGGATATTCTTGTGTAGTGTGTGTTGAAGAAGGATGATATCTTCATCGATTGGTCCCTGTGATCAGTTGCTGGACCTATTGTCTTATCAACTCTTTGATTCGAGTATGGGCCATTGTCAAGTCAAATCAGTACCAACGATGCTCGTAATGTTGTCTTACTCGTGGTTGATCCCGCGAGCATACACCATTACATCTTTGGTCTGACCAATGCTATCAACGTGTTCACATGATGGTGGAAGTCCAATGATATGGAAATTCGATGAGTTGTGTTGAGCCCATCAAGAGCATTTCGTCTCCCCCATGAGTCGTGTTGAACATCAACCTAGTGTTGGAAATTTGTGTAAGCATTTCTTCGTGTGCTGCTCATGAAGCTTATGCTTGATGGTTGAAGAGACTTCCTCGAATTTATGTGTTTTAGGTGTAAGTTGCCACCATGAATTTGAGAAAGGTTTGTTTTGCTTCCTCCGAATCATTCCAAGTCACCATGCATGTGCAAAGTATTCTATGGTTTGATAGACTGATCATCTTCATTCCGTATGTATTCCTAGCACACCAAGCCACTAACTGATTTGTACAAGGAGAAGAAGTTTCTTCATAAGAGCTAATCATATGACTTATGTTAAACTCCGATATCCTCGATTATGGTTCCCCACCTGAACTCGGTAGTGTTTTATTATAAGACTACTATGTGGTCATGCTTGTCTAGGACAACGTGTTCACATGTTTGTAGCAAAACCAGCTCATGTTTTGGAGCTTGCTATCGTAGTTCATATCCCGAGAATCTCGCAACGCCATCTCGCCGATTTGTGTTGCAACCTTTCCTGCTCGTATATGCTGAGTCCAAGTATACTATTCCAATCGGATCTGAATCTCGTGCAGATATGATGGTTGGAACATTCTAACAGCTGCATTTCGCTCCCAGCTTGCACCGCCCTTGTGCTATCTCGCTATAGACTGTCTTCTTAGCAATTCTTGTCCAGGTTTATCTTCAAAAGTGGACTTACCATGGGTCCCTCCACCTCCGATGATAAGCAAAATCATCCATTGCGTTGTCTTCAACAAGGTAGTCCACATCATCCATTCTAGTCCGGGGTACTATTCCTTTGCACTCCGTCAAACGATCGCTAGAATTGCCTTAGGCTGGTATAAAGAGTTCCAATGATCTATGGATCAAAAGTAATTCTTTTGCCACTTAAGGAATAGTTCCTTGCGCCACCTTTCTCGAGGTGTCCCGTTACGGATCATGATAAATACTTCCTCGCCACCCGACACCATCCACCATCTCCTAAGCGTGGAATTGTTGCCACTAATCAAACCTCGTTGTTGTTCTTCCATCCTCTCGATGCATTTTGTGTCTCAACTCGAGATGTGACACCATCTCAGTCCGTGAGTTGATCATGACTACCTGATCTTCATGAAGATCGAATCATGTAGGGTTTCCTTCTTTCTCGTTGTCGTGTCGGGTAAAGATCTCAAAGCAAAGACGCCAAGACCAAGATGATGGAGTGAACCAACATCTTCGAGAAGGCAATTGGATCATGGAGATTGTGATAGTTTGTGACCTCCCTTTTCCTCTTACTCACGCCTTGAATCTCGGCAGATTCTTGTTTAGTGGGGTGAGTTGTCACAACCCTAGAGCTTGCTTGTAACTAGTAGCATTGCATCCATGCATCATGTCTAAATTTCCTTTAAATTTGAATTGGGGAATTGAGAGCCCTGTGAATCATTTAAAATAAATGATCAACATTTAAAATTGCTTCAAATGTTCCAAGGAAATGTTCCTTTTCAGTTTTAAAAAATATTGGCAAGAATAAAATTCAAACCAATATTTTTGGAGTGATCAAACATTTTATTTTGGGCCTTTGAATTAATTCAATAACTACTTGCATTGATATATATTTGATATATAAATAATATATGTCCAATAATTCTGGAACATTTTATGTGGTTTGGTATATTTTAGTTCTAGCCACATAACTATTTTCAGGATTTTATAAAATGGTTTAGTATTTTACTAAACTAAAACAAACAGTAACAAAATAGGAAAACAGAGAGCAGGAAATCTTACACTGCCTCACCTGCGCAGCCCACCCGCCCAGCTTCTTCCTCCCTCGCTGGCCCAGCTGGTGGCCCAGCCCACCTACCCCCACCGCCATCGCCTTCCTCTCGCTGTAAGGCAGAGGCGAGGCGTGGCGAAGGCTGGCGATGCCGCTGCCACCTCGCTCGAGCCGGGCGGCCTCCCGACCTTCTCGCGACGCCACGGAGACGGCCACGCCGCCTAACCCCCCGACCCCTCGCTCTCCCTCTCCCTCGCTCCTCCTCTGTCTCATCCTCACGCGCACTGGAACGCGCCTTCGCCGCCGACGTGCACCGCCGCCACCGCCACCCCTCTCCTCCCCAACATGCCCCGAGCACCGCCTTGATCCAGAAGTTTCTACCACGACGACGCGACGCCGGATGCCCTGAAGCCATGCCATCACCGCCATCTTCATCGCCACGGCCGGGCGATCGCCGCCGATTCGCGAAGCACGGAGACGCCCCGAGCTCACCGCTTGCTCCAACCGACTCGCCGTGAGCTTCGCCTATCCTTTCCTCCGTTCGCTTCTTCCGACACCCTAGCGACCACACCGCACTCACCCGGACGCTGCGCCGCCAAGACTTCGTCGCCGGTGATGCTCCGTGACCATTTGGTCCCGGCATGCGCCCAACGCACTCCGCCGACACGAGCCTCCGTGGCACTCGCCGCGCTGCTCACAAGATCGTAGCCCCATCCCCACTTGCACCCGAACTCCGCCACCGCCGTGAGCTCGATTCCGCGAGCTCGGCTGACCTCAGCCCCTTGCTTGCGTTGATGGATGCGCCAAGCACCCGCAACACGAGAGCCTCTCCGCCGCTGCTTGGCCGCCGGAGACGAATCCGAGCTGCCCGCTGCAGCTGGCCTCGCCGGCGCCGAGACGCCGGCGGTTTGACTTGTCTCGACTGTTTTGACCGTGAGGTTGACCTCTCTTTCATCGACGTGGGCCCAAGCCCATAATTAGTTAACTCGAGATTAATTAGAACTAACTAATTTAGCTAACTAAACTAGACACCGACATGTGGGCCCTACCGCTAACAGCACCGTTAGAGTTAGTTTAGCACTAACTAACCCAGCTTAGTCGATCGAGTCATCGACTGTGGGTCCCAGGTCAGGTTTGACCTGGACGGCGCTTTGACTTGTCGACGCCACCTCGACGTCAGTCGATTTAATAACTAGTTTTCTGGATTTAATTTAATTCAGGAAATTTCAGAAAATACTCTAAACTTCTAAAAATCATATAAATTCAACCGTAACTCGGATGGAAATAATTTATATATGAAAAATGATCAGAAAAATATGAAGAATCTGTTTATGCCATGATCATGCATGTTTGAACAAGTTAACCTCACTGAATAGGATGAATCATGATTAGGTAAATTATGAAATAGCATTTGGAGTTGAGTTCAACCTTGTTTGAATTCCACTTCAACTAACTTGGATTATTATTGCATTAGGTGAATTCAGTACCTTAATATGACATGTCATTCATGTGAATGTGCATTGCATTGATTGTGTTCTCTCTTGTTTGCCGGTGTTGTCCCTCCGGTGAGACGATGTACCGACGATGAGTTCGATGACACCGATGAAGAATTATATTATCTTCGAAGTGCTGTGCAAGCAAAACCCCTTGTTCATTCCGATATAATCCCACTCTCTCGCTCCTGCTCTATTTTACTGCATTAGGACAACAACGACTCATGTGTTACTTGCTGCGGTAGCTGAACCCTTGATCCTTTGCATGACCTGTCATTCCACAAGAATTAGATGAAACCCACTAGCATGAGTAGGAGTTGTTTGAGCCATGTTGTGCCTACTCATTTATGCTTGTTTGTCATGCCTGCTACGCTTAGAGTTGAGTCGGGTCCGATTCATCGGGAATGAATTGGAATTGATATGAACATGTCCTATTTGTGTGAGCTAAGTGTGTGAACACGATTTGGTAAAGGTAGCGGTGAGAGGCCATGTAGGAGTACATGGTGGGTTGTCTCATTGCAGCCGCCCTCAGAACTGAGTTCTGTGTTTGTGATCCATGAAACAGTTATTACCACGCATTGGGCCCAAACCAATGGACCTTCTCGGCTTCTTGACCACCCTTGTCCTCATCCGGGAGTTGCAAGTAGTTTCGTGTTTGTAGCATGTGGGGGCCGCACGCAACGCTGACCTTAGGGGTGGGTTGTGTTGCGGTAGGCACCGTGGGCCTGTGTACCGAAAGTGCCCGCTTGGTATCTCGGGAACCCTGCACACATCGCTCGGGCTGTATGGGAAACCTCGCCGGACTCCTCATGGATGGAACCCGAATAGGCGATAAACCTGGACTAGGGACTTGAGTGTTTAGGTAGGCCGTGGCCGACACCCACGCTGGGCTTCCGCTGAAGGTTGCCGAGTACATGTCGTAAACGCGGTAAGTGGTGAGAGTGTGTGAAGAAGTACACCCTGCAGGGTTTAATATGATCTATTCAATAGCCGTGTCCACGGAGAAGGACTTCGGGTTGCCTATATCAGTTCATAGACAAGTGAAAGTGGATACTCTAAAATGCGCAAGATAAGCGTGAGTGCTATGGATGGCGTTCTCGAGGGAGACGGAGCGGTCCATAGTGGTGTATTGATATGGTGAATATGTGGACTCAAAGCGCCACCTCAAAAGAGTTACTTGCAATGTAGTTCAGATAGCCACCGAGTCAAAGCTGGCTTGCTGCAGCCAAACTCCACCACCCCTTTTGATAATGATGCATATGTAGTTAGTTCTGATGTAAGTCTTGCTGAGTACAATTGTACTCACGCTTGCTTATTTTATGTTTTGCGAGAGACGCGGCCTCGCTAGTAGTTCCGCTTGGACTTCGACGCTTAGCTTGTTACCTCACCACGATCTTGTGCCTCGGCAGATCTGGTAGATAGTCGCTTCTCAGCCTTTTTCCATTTATAGTTGTCTGCACTCTGCACATGTTTAGCTTCCGCTTGTGCTTTGACTTGTATGTTTCGAGTGTTGGGTCATGAGACCCATGTTTGTAATATCTCGCCTCCTCGAGCCTAATGAATAATATCTGAGTCGAGAGTTATGTTGTGATGCCACGTCGATTTACACATATTGAGCATATTGTGTGTATGTCTGAAATGCTTGGTATGTGTGGGATCCGACAAACTAGTTGTTTATCCTTGGCAGCCTCTCATATGGGGAAATGTAGTCTCGTGCCTCCGAGCGACAGTAGTCCGCTACAGCCCGGTTCACCGGAGTCCTGCTAGCCCAAAGACTACCGCTTGGACACTTGACTGGCCGGCATGTGTTTCACTTGCCCTATGTCTGTCCTTCGGGAAATGTCACGCGGTGTTATTCGAGTCCTGCTTAGCCTGCTACAGCCGGGATACCGGAGTCCTGTTAGCCCAGTGCTACAGCCCGAATATATACGCTGATGACCGACATGCTCGATGTGATTCATGTATGCCTGTCCCCATAGGTTAGCGCCGCTTTGGGTTCACGACTAGCCATGTCGGCCCGGGTTCTTTGTCATATGGATGCTAGCGACACTATCATATACGTGAGCCAAAAGACGCAAACGGTTCCGGGCCATGGTAAGGCGACACCCGTGGGAATACCGTGCGTGAGGCCGCAAAGTGATATGATATGTTACATGCTAGATCGGTGTGACCTAGGATCGGGGTCCTGACATAGACCAAGGCCACTTGACAAACCTCGGTCCATTCCGACACCGTTTAACACCCGCACACGAAAAGAGGCAAAAGGGGGCGCCGGGAGACATAGGAGCGCCGGATTGCAAAACGGACAACGGGGAAAATGCTCGGATGCATGAGACGAACACGTATGCCAATGCGATGCACATGATGACACAATGCAAATGATGACATGGCAAAATGCAACACGCAAGAAAATGACATGGCAACACCGACGAATAACTGGCAAACACCTGGCGCACCGAATCTGGGGCGTTACACTTTCAAAGACTAGCAAAACAGATAAAATAAAGGCGAGGCAGCGACCTAACAAGCGGCAGATGGGGTTGGAAGGCCGGAGGCGGCGGCGGCGCCAGCGCCGGGCGGCGGTTGGGCGGTTCTCGCTGATCGCTCCTCCGCGGTAGCCGCCCGACGGGAGCGTCTCGTTGTTGGAAGCGCCGCCGAGCCGAGGCTGGTCGCCCGCCTCCGCCTTCCGGGCGCCCATGTCGCTCTTTCTCCGCCCGGTTTCTCCTCGGCGCTGGAGTCGATCACCACGCTGAAGTCTCGCCGTAGTCCGGTTCATCTCAACCACTCTCCGGCAGGTTTCCCCACCGCCCTCAGCCCGCTCAGGGACGAAGACGCTGGTGTCCGTGTAGTCGGCAATCGCCGCCGCACGCTCGACGAGGGCGTCCTCCGTGGCCAGCAGCTCCGCCTGGGCCTCTGACCGGAACGCGGCCAGCCGGTCCAGATCCAGCCCTGGATACCACGCCTTGACGAACTCCAGGGCTCGGCGAGCTCCGGCTGAGCTGCGCTGAACCCTTCTGTGCCTCAAGACGGCCACGCATGACCTCCAGCTAATCGGCGGTCCGGCTGGGAGTGCGCAGAATCGGCATATCCGGCCACAGAGCAGCGATCGCCTGGGCGCCAACACGCTGAAGCCGGCGCAGCATCCGATGGGCCGCCAGACGATCCTCAATGCTCGTGGAGCTGTTCGCTAAGGGTCCGGGGCGCATCTGCGACCTCAAGCACCACCCACCCTTCGCGCCGCGATCAGCCTCGGCGTGGCTTGATTGGTCACCGCGGTGACCAGGGAAGAAATCTGCCAAGAAGAAGAAGAAGCAAGTGAGAAAAACAAGAGTCGGCCTGACCCATAGTCGGCGACCCCAAATAAGAAGTAAAAGCAAACTCACCGTCAATGATATCCTCGATTTCATGGAAGCCGGAGGTCAGCATCGCTTCCTTGTCGGTCCAGGGAGGAGCGCCGCTCAAATTCGCCGGAGAGCGGCCTCTTTCTTCTCCGCCTCGCCCTGCGCCGCCTTTAAGCAGCTCCCTCGCTCCGCTAGCTGCATAGCCAGCAGGTCGCGCTCGCATGGGCGAAGCTTGCCGACTCCTCCTCTTTGGCGCATAAGCAGTAAGTTGGCTGTACCCAGCTGCACGCCAAGAGTGGCGCCCTCTCAAGAATAAAAAAAGAAGAAGTGCACGCGAAGTCGCCGCTAAGAAGGTCGCTAGGAAGATCCGCCCGATCGCGCAGCGAGCCGGTCCAATCTCGGGATTATAGCCCGCTGGTGCGCCAGGGCGCCTGCCAAGAAGAAAACTCACCTCGGCCTCGCCAAGTCGGCAGTCCGCTTGCCCAGCTCCTCGACATTGCGGTTGAAAGCAGTGGCGCGGAGGTTGTGATATACCTGCGACAAGAATTCCAGACAATGGTAAAAACTTGAAGTAAGCAAATAGAGTTCGAGCCGCCGCTTCAAAGAGCCGCCCAAAACTCGGGATTACACTCCAGGGAGGCTGCGCTGCCTCACGTAGAAGAGCAAGAAAAGTTCAAAGAAGAAACATACCGCGACGGCGGATCATGATGCCAGGTGCGCCTTGAGAGATTTTGGATGGCGCCGCCCTCAGCTCGCAGCCGCTGGACGCCCGTGGCGCGCTGGTTCAGCGGGCTGGCCGCCTCCTCGCACTCCACCCATGGGCGCGACACTTATCGCCTCGGCGCCTCGAATGGCCGAGCTGGCGGGCCGGTTCTTCGGGGCGCGCGCCAAGTCGCCTTCTCAAGACGGTGTCGCGCTGGCGAGGCAACTTGAAGCAAGCAGCGCGCCACGCCTCGTCTCTGCCGGTGGCACTGGCGGTCCGCGGCTGTTGCCTCGCGCGCCACGGACTGGAGGTGGAGGCGGCGGAGGTGGCGCGCCGCGTTCGATAGGGAGGCCTGCCGCCTTCCTTCTCCGCGACGGGACCTCACCGCCGACTCCTCTCGATTGCCCCGTGAACTCCGGCATGCGGCGGCGCAGAGCTCAACG
>JAHIAM010007063.1:0-24407 GCA_021605205.1 Aegilops longissima
CCCTTCAGTACGAGATCATGACCATCTCCCTAAACTGAAATTGAATATTCCACCATTTGAGGGTAGATATGTTCCTGATATATATCTTACTTGGGAATTAGAAACTGAACAACGATTTACATGTTTACAATATCCCGAGGAGAGACGTGTTCCCGCTGCTTGTTTGTGCTTTCACTAGCTTTGCATGTGTTTGGTGGTCCGAACATTGTAGATTATATCCTGTTCCAGCTACTTGGGCTGCTTTGAAAACTGCTATGCGTACTCGTTGGGTTCCACCATATTGTCAACGTGAATTACTTCAAAATTGCAGCGCTTAAGACAAGGAAAAATTCGGTAGAAGAATATTATCGGAATTACAAACTGGCTTGATTAGATGTGGTATTGTTGAGGAGAATGAAGCTATGCTTGCACGTTTTCTCGGGTGGATTAAATAGAGATTCAGACCATTCTAGACTACAAGGATTATAATAATATCACTCGATTATTCCATCTTGCTTGTAAAGCTGAACGTGAAGTGCAGGATCGGCAGTGCCTTGGCGCGGACTAAGTTTTCTGCAGGTCGACCTTCATCATGGACACCACGTGCATCATCTACTTCCACACGTTCTACTACACGGCACCTCCGCCGGCTGCCACCTCCAACCGTGATACAAGAAAGCAGGCACAACCACCACTATCGCCAAGAGTACACCTGCTGGGCCTACAGAGCTCTTCTTCTTCCATGGCGTCAACAGGCGCACAAGTGATATTATTTGTCGTCGTTGTAAGGGAAGAGGACATTTTATAGAGAATGCCAATCTCAGCGTGTGATGATTGCTACCGAGGATGGTGGGTATGAGTCTGCTAGTGACTATGATGAAGAGACTTTGGCTCTTATTACACATGAAGAACACGGTGGAGATGATTACGATCCTGAGACGCAATACATGGCAGTGAAGATCTTGACAGTATGAATGTTTAGTTGCTCAACGTGTTTTGAGTGTGCAGGTTACACAAGCCGAGCAAAATCAGAGGCATAACTTGTTCCATACAAAGGAGTTGTGAAGGAACGTTCTATTCAGCGCCATCATAGATGGAGGGAGCTGCAACAACTTGGCTAGCATGGATATGGTGGAGAAGCTTTCTCTCACCACAAGACCACATCCACATCCTTACTACATCCAATGGTTCAACAACAGCGGCAAGGTTAAGGTAACACGATCTGTTCGTGTGCATTTTAGTATCTCTACATATGCTGATTATGTTGATTGTGATGTGGTACCTATGCAAGCATGTTCCTTATTACTTGGTAGACCATGGCAATTTGATAAAATTCTGTACACCATGGTAGAAACAATCAGTATACTCTTGTTCACAAGGATAAAAATATTACTTTGCTTCCTATGACTCTGATTCCATTTTGAAAGATGATATTAATAGAGCTAATAAAGCAAAACAGGAGAAAAATAAGAGTGACAATCAGATTGTGGCAAAAGAATTTGAGCAACAAATGAAGCCTAATAATAAACCATCTAATGTTGCTTCTGAAATTAAACTGAAAAGTGCATGTTTATTTGCCACCAAATCTGATATTGATGAGCTAGATTCTAGCAAATCTGTTTGCTATGCTTTTGTGTGCAAAGAGGCATTATTTTCATTCGAGGACGTGCCTTCCTCTTTGCCCCCGCTGTCACTAACATTTTGCAGGGAGTTCACGACGTCTTCCCACAAGACGTGCCACCGGGATTACCACCTATTCGTGGGATTGAGCATCAAATTGACTTAATTCCGGTGCATCGCTACCCAACCGCGCACCATACCGCACCAATCCGGAGGAGACGAAGGAGATTATGCGTCAAGTCATGGAGCTGCTCGACAAAGGTTATATACGCGAATCTCTTAGTCCTTGTGATGTTCCTATTATACTAGTGCCTAAAAAGGATGGTACGTCGCGTATGTGTGTTGATAGTAGAGGCATTAATAATATTACTATTCGTTATCGTCATCCTATTCCTAGGCTAGATGATATGCTTGATGAATTGAGTGGCTCTACAATATTCTCCAAAGTTGATTTGCGAGTGGATACCATCAAATTCGTATGAAATTGGGAGATGAATGGAAAACAGCATTTAAAACTAAGTTTGGATTATATGAGTGGTTAGTCATGCCTTTTGGGTTAACTAATGCTCCTAGTACTTTCATGAGATTAATGAACGAAGTTTTACGTGCTTTCATTGGACGATTTGTGGTAGTTTACTTTGATGATATACTGATTTATAGCAAATCTTTGGAAGAACATTTGGAACATTTACGTGTTGTTTTTAATGCTCTACGTGATGCACGCTTGTTTGGTAACCTTGGGAAGTGCACCTTTTGCACCGACCGAGTATCTTTTCTTGGCTATGTTGTTACTCCACAGGAATTGAAGTTGATAAAGCCAAGATTGAAGCTATTGAGAGTTGGCCGCAGCCCAAAACGGTCACACAAGTGAGGAGTTTTCTTGGACTCGCTGGTTTCTATAGGCGTTTTGTGAGAGACTTTAGCACCATTGCTGCACCTCTCAATGAGCTTACAAAGAAGGATGTGCCTTTTGTTTGGGGTACCGCACGGGAAGAAGCCTTCACGGTATTGAAAGATAAGTTGACACATGCTCCTTTACTCCAACTTCCTGACTTTAATAAGACTTTTGAGCTTGAATGTGATGCTAGTGGAATTGGATTAGGAGGTGTGTTATTACAAGATGGCAAACCTGTTGCATACTTTTACGAAAAATTGAGTGGGCCTAGTCTGAACTATTCTACTTATGACAAAGAATTATATGCTCTTGTTCGGACTTTAGAGACATGGCAACATTATTTATGGCCCAAAGAATTTGTTATACATTCTGATCATGAATCTTTGAAACATATTAAAAGTCAAGCTAAACTGAATCGTAGACATGCTAAATGGGTTGAATTCATTGAGACTTTCCCTTATGTCATTAAACACAAGAAGGGTAAAGAAAATGTTATTGCTGATGCTTTGTCTCGTCGCTATACTATGCTTTCACAACTTGACTTCAAAATATTTGGTTTGGAGACCATCAAAGATCAATATGTGCATGATGCTGATTTTAAAGATGTAATGCAGAATTGTAAAGAAGGAAGAACATGGAACAAGTTCGTTATTAATGATGGTTTTGTGTTCGTGCTAACAAGCTATGCATTCCTGCTAGCTCTGTTCGTCTTTTGTTGTTGCAGGAGGCGATGGAGGAGGATTAATGGGACACTTTGGCGCCAAGAAGACGGAGGATATACTTGCTACACATTTCTTTTGGCCAAAGATGAGACGGGATGTTGAGCGTTTTGTTGCTCGCTGCACTACATGTCAAAAAGCTAAGTCACGACTCAATCCTCATGGTTTATATATGCCTTTGCTCTGTGCCTAGTGTTCCTTGGGAGGATATATCTATGGACTTTGTTTTAGGTTTACCTCGAACAAAGAAGGGGAGGGATAGCATATTTGTTGTCGTGGATAGATTCTCGAAAATGGCACACTTTATACCATGTCATAAAAGCGATGATGCTGTTAATGTTGCTGATTTGTTCTTTCATGAAATTATTCGCTTGCATGGTGTGCCAAATACTATTGTTTCAGATCGTGATACTAAATTTCTTAGCCACTTTTGGAGATGTTTATGGGCTAAGTTGGGGACTAAACTGCTTTTTAGTACTACTTGTCACCCCCAAACGGATGGACAAACTGAAGTAGTCAATAGAACATTGTCTACTATGCTTAGGGCTGTTTTGAAGAATAATAAGAAAATGTGGGAAGAATGCTTGCCTCATATTGAATTTGCTTATAATCGTTCATTGCATTCTACTACTAAGATGTGCCCTTTTGAAATTGTGTATGGCTTCCTACCTCGTGCACCTATTGATTTGTTGCCTCTTCCATCTTCGGAGAAGGTTAATTTTGATGCTAAAGAACGTGCTGCATTGATTTTAAAATGCATGAGATAACTAAGGAAAACATTGAGCGTATGAATGCTAAATATAAACTTGCTGGAGATAAGGGTAGAAAACATGTTGTCTTTGCACTGGAGATCTTGTTTGGTTACATTTGCGTAAGGATAGGTTTCCTAATTTGCGCAAATCAAAGCTAATGCCACGTCTTGATGGTCCATTTAAGGTGTTAGAGAAAATAAATGATAATGCATATAAACTTGAGCTGCTGCAGATTTTGGGGTTAGTCCCACTTTTAACATTGCAGATTTGAAGCCTTATTTGGGTGAGGAATATGAGCTTCCGTCGAGGACGACTTCATTTCAAGAAGGGAGGATGATGAGGACATCAATACCATTGTTACACCCACAGCCCCTCTCTGCTACATATCTTGGACCAATTACTAGAGCTCATGACGCCAATTAAATTATCGGTACTTTCGTTTCTTGGTAATGATTCTAATGTTCATGAGAATATGATGCTGCCTAAATTGGATACATTTGTTTTGCTTACAAATGAAGGCCCTAGCTTGGAGAAGGATGGACATTGAGCAAGAACAAGCATGGAGATAATGCCATGCTAAGGGGAACAAGAACGGAGTTACAAGTGATGATTTCAGGACTTTAAAGCCACCATAATGGGTGCATGAAGCCTTGGACGAAATATACAAGATGCTACTTCATAAATGTCGTCCCGAGGCTATTCTAGGTGCTGCGTCACCTTATTAGTGGGCCAGGCCCATGTAATTTCGAAATACTTAAGTATAGGCTGTTTTAGAGTCCGTATGTGTGGGGAAACAAGAGTTAGGGTTGATTTGGACCCCTCCACCAAGGGCCACGAAATTCCCCCTCTTCCTCCATATATACAGCCCTTAGGGCACCGTTTAGACCTTGGGTTTTGTTTAGATTAAAAGTTCGCCATAGCTGCAACTTCGCTGCATTTCGTTTGTGTTCAACGACCTGCACAAAGGCGCCACAGTAACCCCACCTTGATCAATAAAGCTTTCATCTTATATTCGCAATATCCAGATTGCAATCTCAGTTTCTTGCTTGTTCTTCGTTTGCTCGCAGGAAACAGGCCCTCGTGGTCAGGTTGATCGTGCTCCGGCGTGGTCAATAACCCTCGGAAGTTGGTTTAGCGATTGCTAAGGCGCGACGTCTCGCACGTTCGTAGTCGGATCGTCAAGGTCGACTCCCACAGAAACGATAGCCACCATCTCATCGAAACATCGGGACACCTTTGCCTCTATCAGTTGTAGGCGTACTCGGTGATGGGTAGTGATGCAGAGCAGCCCTCACTCATCCCCACAGACGTGCCTTCATCTCCCTCAACACCACCGGGACCCATGACAAGAGCCCGAGCTAAGGCTATTGAAGATAAGGTGAACTCGCTCCTCTCCGAACTTCTTACTTCTACCCATGAGACATGGCTACTACCACATTCCGAAACTCTATGCGTAATCAGATACATGGAGGCAAACCAAGGATCCACTACTTGCAAGAGCCAAGACGGCGAGAACCCCAAGTATGTCGAAGAGGAAGAAGGAAGGCAGCTGAAGCTACAGGGCACGGACGTCCGACCCCCTCCGGACGTCCGACGATTCCCAGGACACGGACGTCCGACGCCCTCCGGACGTCCGGAACTTCGTCACCCGAATCAAACTCACGGACGTCCGACGCCCTCCGGAGGTCCGGAACATCGCCACCCGAATCAAACCTACGGACGACCGGAGCTGACCGGACGTCCGGACGACCATCACCCGAACCGGATCTACGGACGACCGACAGCCTCCGGACGTCCGGACCCTCCTGAAGCCCCGGACGACCGGCCCGCTTCGGACAACCGACACACCCACGGCAGGAAAGAATAGACGGACATCCGAACGCGCCCGGACGTCCGGACCCTCCCGAGCCTCCGGACGTCCGACGCCTTCCGGACGTCCGACGCCTGATGCGGGCTGAAGCCCATGTACCCCTTCGTTTTGACTTCCATTTGCACTAAGACTATAAATAGGACCTTCCATCCCTAGTTAGGGTTAGCTTGGATTTGCTCATATTTCGTGTGAGAGCCATTGCTCATCCACTTGGCTACTTCTCCTCGAGATCAGGACCTCTTGGAGAAGATCCCCAAGCCAGATTCAAGACCCCTCCTAGGGTGGACCCCATCAAGACCTCCTCTCGGAGAAGATCGGCTACTCTTGTATCTTTACCTTTATTGTTCTTGAATCTCGTGCTACTCTATGTGTTCATCGATCTACCGCTTGTGTGATCATTTTCTTGTCGGTTGAGTGATCTCTCTCTCGTTTTCTCCGTGATTTCCTCGTGTTCTTCCGCTCGTTCTTCGTGTTCCTCGTAGGGATTCTCTCCAAACGTGAAAGATCGCCCACATAGGGTTCTGTCCTACATCAGGTAGACATGCTTCCTATTCCTTGATGTTCTTCTTGATCAAGACACGGAGTAGAGTGGATAGTGTGAGGTTCGTGATGAGGACATCAATACCATTGTTACACCCACAGCCCCTGCTGCTATACATACTGGACCAATTACTAGAGCTCGCGCACGCCAATTGAATTATCAGGTACTTTCGTTTCTTGGTAACGATTCCAATGTTCATGAGAATATGATGCTGCCTAAATTGGATACATTTGTTTTGCTTAGAAATGAAGGGCCTACCATGGACAAGAAAGATGAACCTTGGAGCAAGTTCAAGCATGGAGATGTTGGCATGCATAAGGGAACAAGAACGGAGTTACAAGTGATGATTCCAGGACTTTGAAGCCACCCTAATGAGAGCATGAGGCCTTGGACGAAATATACAAGATGCCACTTCATAATATTCGTCCATAGGCTATTCTAGGTGATCGTCACCTTATTATTGGGCCAGGCCCATGTAATTTCGAAATACTTAAGTATAGGCTGTTTTAGAGTCCGTATGTGTGGGGAAACAAGAGTTAGGGTTGGTTTGGACCCTCCTCAAGGGCCACGAAATTCCTCCTCTTCCTCCATATATACAGCCCGTAGGCGTCGTTTAGACTTTGGGTTTTGTTTAGATCAAAAGTTCGCCATAGCTGCAACCGCGTGCATTTCGCTTGTGTTCAACGACCGGACCAAGGCGCCACAGAACCCCACCTTCATTAATAAAGCTTTCTCTTATATTCGCAATATCCAGATTGCAATCTTAGTTTCTTGCTTGTTCTTCGTTTGCTCGCAGGAAACAGACCCTCGTGGTCAGGTTGATCGTGCTCCGGCGTGGTCAATAACCCTCGGAAGTTGGTTTAGCGATTGCTAAGGCGCGACGTCTCGCACGTACGTAGTCGGATCGTCAAGGTCGACTCCCACAGAAACGATAGCCACCATCTCATCGAAACATCGGGACACCTTTGCCTCTATCAGTTCATCACCTCCGTTTGGCCGTCGGTTTGAGGATGGTATGCCGAGGAGAACAAGAGCTTGGTTCCGAGCTTGGTGCATAGGGTCTTCCAAAAGTAACTCAAGAACTTGACGTCACGATCGGAGACGATTGTCTTTGGTACGCCATGGAGTCGCAAGATTTCCCTACAAAAGAGATTTGCAACATGTGAAGCATCGTCTATCTTGTTGCAAGGTATGAAATGTGCCATTTTAGAAAATCTATCCACAACAACAAACACCGAATCCTTGCCATTTTGAGTCCTAGGCAAACCAAGTACAAAATCCATACTAATGTCTTCCCATGGTTGATATGGAATAGGAAGAGGCATGTAAAGACCATGAGATTGAGCTTTAGACTTAGCTTTGCGACATGTATAGCATCGGTTGGTGAAGCGTGAGACATCGCGGAACATCTTGGGCCAAAAGTAGTTGTTGGAGAGCGTGGCAAATGTCTTGTTGCGACCAAAGTGTCCCATGAGTCCGCCTCCATGAGCCTCTTGCAAAAGGAGCAAACGAAGAGAAGACTCGGGAATGCAAAGTTTGTTAGCTCTCATAAGATAACCCTCCTTGATGTAATATTGTTCCCAAGACGTATGCGTCAAACACTTAGCATAAGGAGAAGCAAAAGATGGATCATGCTCATACAAGTCTTTTATATGCTCAAAACCAATAACATTCAACTCAAGTTGAGTGACAAGCATGCATATGCGTGAAAGCGCGTCGGCAACTACATTTTCTTTACCCTTAATGTACTTGATCACATAAGGAAAAGATTCAATGAATTCACTCCATTTGGCATGACGCTTGTTTAATTTAGTTTGACCTTTGAGGTACTTAAGCGTTTCATGATCGGTATGGATGACAAACTCATGAGGTCTAAGGTAATGTTCCGAAACATATAGCACACGTACTAAAGCATACAATTCTTTGTCATAAATGGGATAATTAAGTTGAGCACCGGATAGTTTTTCATTAAAATAAGCAATGTCTCGTTTTTCTTGCGTCAAAACTCCGCCAATTCCGGTACCACTTGCATCACAATGAACCTCAAAAGTTTTGTCAAAATTGGGCAAAGCAAGAATCGGAGCATGAGTAAGCAAAGACTTGAGCGCATCAAAAGCGGTTGATTGCAAAGTTCCCCAAACAAAGGGAGTATTCTTCTTACTCAAGGCATGCAAAGGAGCGGCAATTGTGCTAAAATCTTTCACAAAACGACGATAAAAACCCGCAAGACCAAGAAAACTTCGCACTTGTTGCAAATTGGTGGGTTGGGGCCAAGTTTTAATTGCTTCAATTTTAGATTCATCAACATGGACACCCTTTGAGGATACTACAAAACCCAAGAAAACCACTTTGTCAACTCCAAAAGTGCATTTTTTTCAAGTTTGCATAAAGACTTTCCTTGCGAAGAGTTTGCAACACAGATTTTACATGATTAATGTGCTCTTTCATAGTTTTGCTAAACACAAGAATATCATCAAAGTAAACCACAACAAAGACTCCAATATAAGGACGAAGCACATGATGCATAAGACGCACAAAAGTACCGGGAGCTTCCGAAAGACCCATAGGCATCACTAACCAGTCATATAAACCAAATTTGGTTTTGAAAGCAGTTTTCCATTCATCACCCTCTTGTATGCGGATTTGATAATAGCCACTTTTAAGGTCAATTTTTGAGAAAAATTTGGCTCCACTAAGTTAATCAAGCATATCATCTAAGCGAGGAATGGGATGCCTATAACGGACGGTGATCGCATTGATAGGTCTACAATTGGAACACAAGCAAAAACTTCCGTCGGGCTTAGGTACAAGTATAACGGGAACGGCACAAGGGCTTAAGCTTTCACGTACATGACCGTTGTCGATTAGTTGTTGTACTTTCCGTTGAATCTCCTTGGTTTCTTCCGGATTGACGCGGTATGGAGCTTTGTTTGGTAGCGGCGCTCCGGGGATGAGGTCGATTCGATGCTCAATGCCTCGAAGAGGAGGTAGACCCGGAGGTAGCTCATCGGGAAAAACATCTTGAAATTCCTGCAAAAGAGATTGAAACACCAAAGGTAGCTCGTGAATGGTGTTAGTTTTTGGTTCTCCATCCTTGCACACAAGGACAAAGTGCATCACACTCGATGGGTTCTCTCATCTCACTTTTGGTGGCAAATAGAATGAGGTTTTTCTCTCTAGGCGAAGAGTCGCTGAAATTTGGCTTGTGGCTCTCACTCACTTTTGGGTGGATCACTTTCTCACTCTTTTCTCTATGATGCGTGGCTTGCTTGTCGGCTATCACTTGAGTAGGAGATATAGGTCGTAGCACATATTCCTTCCCTTTCATGTTGAAGCTATTGTGATTGGTGCGCCCATTGTGGATGACACCACGGTCGAACTGCCATGGTCGACCGTGAAGTAGGTGGCAAACGGTCATTGGGACCACATCACATTCCAACGTGTCTTCATAAGCACCAATTTTGAAGGAGACTTGGACCGTATGCTCGAGTCGTATAGTGCCGGAGTCACTTAGCCATTGAACCTTGTAGGGGTGCGGGTGCTTCCGCTTTATTAAATTGGAGCTTGGAGCATAGTTCTTCACTTGCCAAGTTGTGGCAACTACCTCCATCGATGATGACCTTGATGGACCGTCCATTGATGCCGGCTTTTGTGTGGAAGATGTGGCATCGTTGGTCTTCTTCTTGTTGATGTTGAAGAGTCAAGACCTTGGAGACAACGAGAGCGGGGCTCGAATCCTCATCACAAAAGACTTGATCATCTTCATCTTCGTTCACTTGCCGGTGCATGGACACTTGCTCAAGAGCTTCCATCTCCTCTTCACTCATGGAGTCATATGTGCCATCGTCGTTGAGGATCATGGTGCGCTTGTTGGTGCATTCGTATGACTTGTGGCCTCGGCCGCCGCAAGTGAAACACTTGAAGGAGCTTGTCTTGATGGTCTCATCGGTCGGAGTAGAGGATGAAGCACGCGGCTTGAGGTTGCTTGTAGTCGGAGGGGGACGACTTGAACTTGCCGAAGTCTTCTTGTAACTTGACTTGTCGTCGTTTCTTGAAGAAAGTTTGGTTGATGTAGATGTTGGAGGAGTCGTTGAAGCTTGGTTGTTGGAGAAGCCGTAGGTCTTGGATGAGTACTTGGCGTACTTGAAGTCATCTTGCACTTGGCGTTCCGCCTTTGTAGCTTGATGCACGAGCTCAATGAGGGTTGAGTATGGTTGGAAGTCGGCGATCTTCTTGATGGAATGATTGAGTCCATTCAAGAAACGTGCCATAGTTTGTTCATCATCTTCTTTGACATTGGCTCGAATCATGGCTATCTCCATTTCCTTGTAATATTCTTCAACACTCTTTGTTCCTTGCTTGAGTAGTTGGAGTTTCTTGAAGAGGTCGCAGTTGTAGTAGGTTGGCACAAAACGTGCTCGCATGACATCCTTCATTTGAGCCCAAGTGGTGATTGGAGGTTCACCTCTTGCTTGTCGTCGCTCAATGATTTGTTACCACCATATGAGCACATAGTCTTGGAACACAAGTGATGCCATAGCGATTTTCTTCGCTTCATCGTAGTTGTGCAACCGAAAGATTTTGTCAACCTTCAATGCCCATGAGAGGTAGTCTTCGGGGTCATTGCTTCCATTGAACTTGGGCATGGTGAATTTTAGCTTGCCGTAGCGTTGCTCTTCATTGTGTTGTTGGCGATGTTGATGATGACGTCCTTGACGTGGATTGTACTCGTCTTCATGTTGCTCTTGGTGTGGAGGAAGACCATGATCAACTTGCCCTTGTTGAACTTGAGGTTGGGGTGGAGCTTGACGAGCTTGTGGAGGGGCTTGAGGAACTTGACGTTGTACATGAGGTTGGTAGTTCCTCTCTTGGATTTCTTCTCGAAGGGCTTCCTCTTGATTTCGCCGTTCACGATTGCGGTTGGCGAAGGCTCTACTTGATTCTTGAAGGGCACGTTACGCCTCAAGAGCTTGCGCCTCACGTTGTTGTTGTTGAAGACGTTGAGCCTTGGCGTCTTGTTCGTCTTGGTGAAGACGTGCTCGTTCTTCCTCTAGTTGGCGACGAAGACGTTGTCGTTCTTGAGCTTGAGCAAAAGCCTCTTGGTTTGATTGAGGACGAGGAACTTGATCATCAACTTGCTCTTGCGAATGCTTGTCATGTAGTGATAGAGGCAAAGGTGTCCCGATGTTTTGATGAGATGGTGGCTATCGTTTCTGTGGGAGTCGACCTTGACGATCCGACTACGTACGTGCGAGACGTCGCGCCTTAGTAATCGCTAAACCAACTTCCGAGGGTTATTGACCACGCCGGAGCACGATCAACCTGACCACGAGGGCCTGTTTCCTGCGAGCAAACGAAGAACAAGCAAGAAACTAAGATTGCAATCTGGATATTGCGAATATAAGAGGAAAGCTTTATTAATGAAGATGGGGTTCATGGACGCCTTGGTGCAGTCGTTGAACACAAAGCGGCTGTGAAGTTGCTGCTATGGCAAACTTTTGATCTAAACAAAACCCCTAGGTCTAAACGGTGCCCTAAGGGATGTATATATGGAGGAAGAGGGGGGAATTTCGTGGCCCTTGGTGGAGGGGTCCGAAATCAACCCTATCTCTTGTTTCCCCACACATACGGACTCTAAAAATAGCCTATACTTGTGTATTTCGAAATTACAAGGGCCTGGCCCACTAATAAGGTGACGCAGCACCTAGAATAGCCTCGGGACGACATTTATGAAGTAGCATCTTGTATATTTCGTCCAAGGCTTCATGCACCCATTATGGTGGCTTCAAAGTCCTGAAATCATCACTTGTAACTTCGTTCTTGTTCCCCTTAGCATGGCATTATCTCCATGCTTGTTCTTGCTCAATGTCCATCCTTCTCCAAGCTAGGGCCTTCATTTGTAAGCAAATCAAATGTATCCAATTTAGGCAGCATCATATTCTCATGAACATTAGAATCATTACCAAGAAACGAAAGTACGATAATTTAATTGGCGTCTGCATGAGCTCTAGTAATTGGTCCAGTATATGTAGCAATAGGGGCTGTGGGTGTAACAATGGTATTGATGTCCTCATCATCCTCCCCTTCTTGAAATGAAGTCGTCCTCGGCGGAAGCTCATATTCCTCACCCAAATAAGGCTTCAAATCTGCAATTTTAAAAGTGGGACTAACCCCAAAATCTGCAGGCAGCTCAAGTTTATATGCATTATCATTTATTTTCTCTAACACCTTAAATGGACCATCAGCACGTGGTATTAGCTTTGATTTGCGCAAATTAGGAAACCTATCCTTACGCAAATGTAACCAAACAAGATCTCCAGGTGCAAAGACAACATGTTTTCTACCCTTATCTCCAAAGACGTTTATATTTAGCATTCATCGCTCAATGTTTTCCTTAGTTATCTCATGCATTTTAAAATCAATTCAGCACGTTCTTTAGCATCAAAATTAACCTTCTCCGAAGATGGAAGAGGCAACAAATCAATAGGTGCACGAGGTAGGAAGCCATACACAATTTCAAAAGGGCACATCTTAGTAGTAGAATGCAATGAACGACTATAAGCAAATTTAATATGAGGCAAGCATTCTTCCCACATTTTCTTATTATTCTTCAAAACGTTAGTGACAGCAGGGGGCAAAGAGGAAGGCACGTCCTCGAATGAAAATAATGCCTCTTTGCACACAAAAGCATAGCAAACAGATTTGCTAGAATCTAGCTCATCAATATCAGATTTGGTGGCAAATAAACATGCACTTTTCAGTTTAATTTCAGAAGCAACATTAGATGGTTTATTATTAGGCTTCATTTGTTGCTCAAATTCTTTTACCACAATCTGATTTTCACTCTTATTTTCTCCTGTTTTGCTTTATTAGCTCTATTAATATCATCTTTCAAAATGGAATCAGAGTCATAGGAAGCAAAGTAAAATTTTTATCCTTGTGAACAAGAGTATACTGATTGTTTCTACCATGGTGTACAGAATTTTATCAAATTGCCATGGTCTACCAAGTAATAAGGAACATGCTTGCATAGGTACCACATCACAATCAACATAATCAGCATATGTAGAGATACTAAAATACACACTAACAGACGTGTTACCTTAACCTTGCCGCTGTTGTTGAACCATTGGATGTAGTAAGGATGTGGATGTGGTCTTGTGGTGAGAGAAAGCTTCTCCACCATATCCATGCTAGCCAAGTTGTTGCAGCTCCTCCATCTATGATGACGTGAATAGAACGTTCCTTCACAACTCCCTTTGTATGGAACAAGTTATGCCTCTGATTTTGCTCAGCTTGTGTAACCTGCACACTCAAAACACGTTGAGCAACTAAACATTCATACTGTCGGCATCTTCAGCAGCCATGTATTGCGTCTCATGATCGAATCATCTCCACCGTGTTCTTCATGTGTAATAAGAGCCAAAGTCTCTTCATCATAGTCACTAGCGGACTCATACCCACCATCCTCAAGAGCAATCATCACACGCTGAGATTGGCATTCTCTCATAAAATGTCCTCTTCCCTTACAACGATGACAAATAATATCACTTGTGTGCCCTGTTGACGCCATGGAAGAAGAAGAGCTCTGTAGGCCCAAAGCAGTGTGCTCTTGGCAGATAGGGGTGGTTGTGCCTCCTTTCGTGTATCACGGTTGGAGGTGCCAGCCGACGGAGGTGCCGGTGTAGTAGAACGTGTGGAAGTAGATGATGCGTGGTGTCCATGATGAAGGTCGACCTGCGAGAAAAGTTAGTTGGCGCCAGCGCCTGTCGATCCTGCACTTCACGTTCAGCTTTACAAGCAAGATGGAATAATCGGTGATATTATTATAATCCTTGTAGTCTAGAATGGTCTGAATCTCTATTTAATCCACCCGGAAAGCGTGCAAGCATAGCTTCATTCTCCTCAACAATACCACATCTAATCAAGCCAGTTTGTAATTCCCGATAATATTCTTCTACGAATTTTTCCTTGTCTTAAGCGCTGCAATTTTTGAAGTAATTCACGCTGATAATATGGTGGAACCCAACGAGTACGCATAGCAGTTTTCAAAGCAGCCCAAGTAGCTGGAACAGGATATAATCTACAATGTTCAGACCACCAAACACATGCAAAGCTAGTGAAAGCACAAACAGCAGAAGAGGAACACGTCTCTCCTCGGGATATTGTAAACATGTAAATCATTGTTCAGTTTCTAACTCCCAAGTAAGATATATATCAGGAACATATCTACCCTCAAATGGTGGAATATTCAATTTCAGTTTAGGGAGATGGTCATGATCTCGTACCTGAAGGGGAGCCCGAACATTGCCATTATTTGCATGTGGACGACCTGGTGGTTGTGGTGCTGGTGGTTGCACGTAGTTTTGATGTTGATCAACCTCATCCTCGTAATCTCTCACATAATCATCCTCCTCCACATCAGCAGCAGGAGCCACAGAAGTATCAACAGCAGCACCAGCAGCTTGGCCAGGCTGAAGAGGGACACGGCTCGCTTCGGCGTGAAGGGCTGCTTCATGACGTGGAGGTAGTCGTTGTTGTTGTTGTAGAGGTGCGTCAGGTGCAGCCGGTGGTGGTGGTGGTACGCGCGAGAAATTCATTGAACCTGTTATCGAGCTTTGTTTCGAACGCCTTCTCAATGCCATCTATCTTCTCCATGGCCTCTTCAAATCTATTTAGCACATCTTCCACCTGCCCACTCATCATTTGTTGAAACTTATCATGTAGCGCTTTGTTTGTCATGTTCTCCCAGTCAGTCTCGTCCGCTTGTGATCCTGCCATGGTTAGCAGACAATAGAAACACACAAGAATATGATTCGACGGACTACTAGGAAGTGGTGGTGGTGGTGTGGTGGACAGTCACAAATCCGTCAAGCAAATCTCAAATTCTTACCAGTTCTTACCAAAGAAGAAAGCGGTGATCGGCAAACCGATGTAGTCAAAACTCTCAAAGCTTGGATAGAGCGATTACGGGGAGAGTCAAGCGCACGATGTAGATGTATGTGGAGCTGGGAAGGCTTATAATATGGTAGCAAAAAGGGTCAGCAATAATCAATTCAGAGATGCAAAGTTGAATAAACGCTCAACGACGGTACTATGCTGGTCCTAGGCTAGAACGTGCTAGAGACGCGAGCCTAGAACACTAACAAAATCACGGCGCTGCACGTAAACAAGGGAAAAGCACACTCTGGATTTTCTTTTTTCGCTCTTTTTTTTTGCGCTGCTTTTTTTTGCGCTGCTCTTTTTTTTTGCGAAAAATCACTATAATGGCGAGTGTCTCAAAACTCTTCCGAGGTCAAACTGACAGGATGGGCACGCAATTTTTTTGACCAAATTTTGTTTTCGACTGCCCGGACCCAAAAACTGGAAACGGTCAAAAAAACTTTCTATAACGGCGACTGTCTCACTACGCTTATAAACACCTAAAAATAGGATAGCCAGAAATTTTTTTGACAAGTGCGTTTTTGGAAAATTTTGGGCCTAAACGGAGGGTGGTTTCCGAAACCTACTCCGGCAAGGAAAACACAAATCAGAAACTAGATGGATCTCGGAAACAAACCTAATATGCAAGGAACTCGGATTGGTGGTGGATATATGGTGGTGGTATATGGCAGCGGTGGTGGTAGCGGTGGTAGTATATGGATATGGATCGGTGGTGGTATACGGACACGGATTGGTTGTGGTCTATGGATATGGATTCAGAGCGGTGGTGTTAGGTGGCAGGGGAGATGATGATGGTGCGGTGGCGGCGTGACAACTTATGACCAGAACTCGAAACTCTAAAAGACTAGACGCTAAGACCAGCAACTAGACACGACGATGCAACCACAAATTCAACAAAGCAAAACCCTAAAAAAGATTATGCAAAGGCTCAGATTGGTTCGAATATGATGAACTAACCCTAATTTTTTTTGTGGCTTTTTCGTGGAATTTAGGTATGAAGAACATACTCGATCTAATCTACGAAAAACTGTAAAATCTCACCGAGCAACCTGAAAATCTGATACCACTTGATAGAGGCAAACGTGTCCCGATGTTTCGATGAGATGGTGGCTATCGTTTCTGTGGGAGTCGACCTTGACGATCCGACTACGTACGTGCGAGACGTCGCGCCTTAGCAATCGCTAAACCAACTTCCGAGAGTTATTGACCACGCGAGCACGATCAAACGACCACGAGGGCCTGTTTCCTGCGAGCAAGCGAAGAACAAGCAAGAAACTAAGATTGCAATCTGGATATTGCGAATATAAGAGAAAGCTTTATTAATGAAGGTGGGGTTCTGTGGACGCCTTGGTCTGGTTGTTGAACACAAACGGCACGTGAAGTTGCTGCTATGGCGAACTTTTGATCTAAACAAAACCCAAAGTCTAAACGACGCCCTAAGGGATGTATATATGGAGGAAGAGGAGGGAATTTCGTGGCCCTTGAGGGAGGGGTCCGAAACCAACCCTAACTCTTGTTTCCCCACACATACAGACTCTAAAAACAGCCTATACTTAAGTATTTCGAAATTACATGGGCCTGGCCCAATAATAAGGTGACGCAGCACCTAGAATAGTGATGCGGAGCATCCCACGTTCATCACCATGTACACTCCGACTACTCTCCAAACCCCAAGTGGACGTATGACGAGACCTCGAATACACGCCATCGGACACAAGGTGAACTCGCTCCTCTCCGAACCTTCACTTTCCACATGTGAGACATGGTTACTACCTCATGCATGGACCTTGCCTATACTCAGGTACAACCGAGATGACCATGGAGAATCAAAGGACAAAGGCCAAGCATGGAAGAGGAGAAGGAAGAAGAGCCAGCTGCTACAGGCCTCGGACATCCGGCCCCAGCCCGGACATCCGGCCCTTCCCGCAAGCCCGGACATCCGGCCACAGCCCGGACATCCGGCGCCCATCACAGCAGCCGCAACCCTGCCAGGAAGTCTACCGAGCCCGGACATCCAGCGTCCAGCCCGGACATCCGGCCCAAGCCCGGATATCCGGCCACTCGCCCGGAAATCCGGCGCCCCACACCCGAATCGGCAGAACTGGCCGCACCAGCCCGGACATCCGGCCGGCTAGCCCGGACATCCGGCGCCTCGCGAAGGCCCGGACATCCGCCCGACGCCCGGACGTCCGGCCTCCCCTGCCTGCGTGCAGTGTATCCGGGACGTGTCCCATGTACCCCTTCGCCCCCGAGACTATATATACTTCATCCCCTTCCTCTTTCTAGGGTTAGCGTTGATTTAGCTCATTAGATAGAGCTTCGCTCATCCATACCGGATCTACTCCACGAGAGAGACCGCGGCCCCTCTTCGGAGAAGATCCACCTTGGATTCAAGACCCCCTCTTGGGTGGCCCCCATCAAGACCTCCTCACGGAGAAGAACGGCTACCGTTTGTATCGTCCTTTGTTGACCTTGAATCATGTATCTCCCTTTCTGTTCTTTGATCTAGCATTTGTGTGACCGATTCCTTGTTGGTTGAGTGTTTTCCCTCGTTCCTCCCCGTGATTTCCTCGTGTTCTTCCGCTCGTTCTTCGTGTCTCCCCATAGGATCCACTCCAAATGTGAAAGATCGACGCTATAGGGTTCCACCCTACATCATCTATGGTATCATGAGCCACGTTGATCACGTTTTTGGAGCCCCTACCCCTCTTTTTCTAGCTTGATTTTGTTGATTTCGTCCTAAATCCGAAAATCCCCACCAAAAATAGCCCCAAATTTTTTTGTGATTTGTTAGTTTTGATGATGTTTTGTTGATTTTGATCCATGGATTTGCTTGGTTTCGAGTGGATCTAGCATTTCCCCAAGTTTCCCCACTTTTCATCCACGAAATCTCTCCAATTTTGACCTTGAAATCATCAATTTCCGCCCCCAATTCGAAAATTTCCGCCCCAAACGAGATCTGGAACCGTCGGGCCGGACATCCGGGCCATCCGGCCTGACATCCGGGCCCCAAGCCGGACATCCGGGCCCTGGAGCACCAATTTCGCTCGGTTCTGGACATACACCCCCGGAAATCCGGCCCCGACCCCCGGATATCCGGCCCCTAGGATTTCAGTTTTTTCCGTTTCACCGTTTCGGCCATAACTAATTCATCCGGAGTCCGATTTTGACGTTCTTTAGCTCGTTTCGAAGCTATTGACATCCCCCTTCCCATAAAAATACTACCACCACCATTTGAATCCATCAAATTTTTGAAAATTTGACAAGTTTGCCTAGGGCTTCCACCACATCCTCCGCATAACCACCACCGACTTCCGCAACCTAACCAATTTTGTTCCTCTTTGCATTTGAGGTTGTTTGAGTTGTGGCTTGTGTCTCCTAAGGTGTTTCGGCTACTTAGGGACGGCAACTTCAACTCCGACACGTGTATAGCCCATCATTCCACTTCCGGATTGCCAAGTGCAAACCACCACCGCATTCCCGCTACCACCATTTTGACATTTGACGTTTGAGATTTTGAGTTCGCGGTTTTTCCGTTTCCTAAGGTGTTTCGGCTACTTAGGGACGAGTCTCCATCATCTTGGTATCTACATCAAGAACACCGCTACTCATCATCACCGGACGGTAACCTCCATATCATCTTGGTATCGTGGTATCCCTCCATTGTATATTCCCCTTGCCATTGCATTGTTAACCCCTAGCCTTACTTTTGCGTTACTTGCCTATCGATACTAGCCATTTGAGTATTGCCGACAACGTTACTTATGCACATTAGTGATCTACACCTTCCATTGCATACATACCATATCATATTGGTATCATATCATCCCTTGTGTCACAAGATTGTTCCCGCATATACACAATTCCTATCTTGGTTTGTGCATTTCGCAAAGTGGCCATACATACAAAAAAGAGAATAAAGCTTTTAAGCAAAAGAGTGAGCAAAGAGCTTGTAAGCAATAGCCATAGCATCACAATATATCATATGTTATCATACTCGATCATCTTGGATCATCTTGTGAGAAACACCGGGAACCATACATACATAGCATACTTGGGATAGAAGTTTACCCATTTTGCATCTTATAGGTTGTGCACAAGTGTCGTATCCGCCAATTGAGCAATCGTGCTAGCGTCTCTCTTGAGTTGTGCAACACGAGCGTTTTCCGTGGATTCCAAATTTTGTGCTCATTCCTTGGTTGCACGACCCCATTTATCTATCCGTGTGTGTGTTTCTGTGTGCCATTCTTTGCTATTGGTCCATTTGTTTCACTTGCGAATATGTGAATCTCTTTCAACATTATTGACTCTTGCTAACATTTTGCATTAAATTTTTGTGCCACTATCCTCACCGAGCTCCTCCATAAGCTTTACTTGTGTAGGTGTGAGAACCGACAAGGATGGGTACCAATAGTGCTATTTCATTGTCCACATTTGAGTGAACTTGATTCATTGTCAACATCGGTCAAGGTACATTGGTATAAGTTCTTCTCTTTCTCCCACTCATATTTGCTCGAGTCTTGTGATGGATAGGCAAGGCATTTTCTCTTCGGTCTTCGACAACAACGACGGCGTGAACAACTACATCACCAAAGCGTCTATCTTGATCTACAACGACAAGTGCAAGGCACACAATCAAGATTGCGAGCGCGATCGAGAACATCTCCATCGACATTCATCACTCCGAAGCAAGGAGAAGGGACTACTTCGACAAGAAGCTTGCCGCACATAAAGAGGAGCAAGATGCAAGGATGGAGGAGATTCGACCTTGATCAAGTCTTCTTCCCTTCGTCATCTTCAAAGGCGGCGACATTTAAGCCACAAGTCTTGAAGCGAAAAAGATGCAAGTGCAAATCGTCCTCGTCCACATCTACATGGCGACCACCATCACGTTAAGTGATCCACATCGTCATGAAGGGCAAGTCACCTACAAGCATCATGTGCACGACGACGACGAACGCCAAGGAGCTCAAGCACGACAACGACATCATCATCATGAAGATGCTCCACAAGCGCAAATGCACAAGTCCCAAGAAGCCCTACTTCACGCCAAGTCGAAGCTTCATAAGCACAAGAGAGGACCGCGAGATGAGCACCACCAAGACGGCGCTACGGCTACATCAACCACTTCGGCATCTTCGCCAAGTGTTCTCAAGGCATCTTCGCCTTTGGACGTACGGCATCTTCGCCTACTTCCCACGAGTACGCCTACTACGACTTCATCAAGTCCAAGGCGACCAACTACGAGCGAGGGCGACACTTCCATCTTCGGAAGCCCCTCAAGGAAGATGGCCGAGCATGGGACATTCCCATCGGTCATGGAGACGAGCTATGAGGTGCCACATCATATGGGCCTAAAAGCAATGATGCTTTTAATGTTGCTGATTTGCTGATAGAGGCGAGGGTGTCCCGATCTTTCGATGAGATGATAACTATCGATTTGGTGGAGACGACTTTGACGATCCGACTACAAACGTGCACGACGTTGCGCCTTAGCAATCGCTAAACCAACTCCGAGAGGTTATTGACTACGCCGGAGCACAATCAACCTGACCACGAAGGTCTATTCCTGCAAGCAATCGAAGAACAAGCAAGAATATGATAAAGCAATCTGAATATTGCGAGTATATATGAAGTATTGATAAAGGTGGGGATCCGTAAGCGGTCTTGGTGCAGTCGTTGAACACAAGCGAAGTACACGAAGTTGCAATGGCTAACTTTTAACTAAATAAATCCCAAGGAAAAAGCTACTAGATGGATCTACTTATATAGGAGCAAGGGGTGGCGGCCAAGGAGGTGGTAGGACGTCCCAAGGCAGCCTAAAACTAACCCTAGGTCGTACAAGGCCAATGGGCCCAAGCGGAGGTGACGTAACACCTTTGGACTTGTAGTTTGACTCGGATTCTGCTGCAGCATCAGATTGTTTCGTCCATAACTCAACGCTCCGGATGAATTTGAAGGTGAATCCAATTGGGTTGGAAGGTGCACAAAATCTATTTTCCAACAAAAAAAGAATCACCCAATTTGGAGTCCGGATGAAAAAGTTATTGATGTTTTGAGTCAGGTATGTCTGTGCAGTCCGAATCTGAGTCCAGAACGTGAGAGACTTGGACTCTATCTTCTCTTGGGCCAAAAGTGACATGAGAGAACTTTTTGAATAGCAAGTAAACATCTCTTTCTCCCTTATCTTCATATGTGGATTGTACAAATGTCCCATACACCTGCAACTAGACATGGCACAAAAGTTTGTGAAGTATTTTGTCTGGATGATATAAATAAATTATTGCATAGTTTGCATTAGAAATCACCTCACAAATATACATGTATGCAATATTTTTGGTCGTATCGAAGGTAGCCATGTCCTCATCATCCTCCCCTTCTTGAAAACAAAGCCGTCCTCGGCGTTGCTTAATCTGAAATGTGGTGACAAAGCGAGACAAGGTGTACATGTTGTATATGTATATGTCATCCATTTTACTTCCCTTGATTTTTGCACATATGACACATGAATAGATGAGTAATTTGCATAGTTCATAAAATCTAAAGCCAAAACATTATCATAAGAAGTAGAAGGCATGAAAATATTGCAACTCAGTTTGCACATATAAGTGAAGCTCTTATTCATTTCAAAAGATCGACAATGTTCATCATTAAACCATCCCAACATTGGTGAATAAACCTTACTTGCATCAAATTTACATGCTACAACATGCTTAAATAAGCAAACATGCAATACGTCATTTGACACAGAATCATCACTAAGATTAGAGTTCATATCAAAATGATTAAACATTGGTTCTTTTGCATCAATAGTTAATTCATTGGGTGCACTCAAAATTGTTGGTATTTCAGTTGTTTGATCACATGACGCATTCATGAGAGTAACATGATTCTCTAAAATAGGTGACGCGCTCAAATCAACAGGTAACTCAACACATGATGTATTCAAGTTAACTAGAGATGCATCATTCTCATGTGAAGTTATATCATCAATACCTTTACAGTTACCTTGTTGCAAAGATGTAGCTGATGTAGGTACGGATGATGGCAATGTACCATACTCTTGAGATGATGTCGTGCTCATAATCTGAGGTGTGGCTGCTCTAGTAGGTGCACCGGTGGAGGAACCAAGCGCTGGTGGTGAGCATGAACTGGAATAATAGGTGTTGTAGTCATCCAATGCATCCTCCTGTAACTGTCTCTCAAAGGTACAAGCACGAACATACATACCAGTAATGCAACGAGGAATATCTGAAATCGTGCTGAATATCATGGTTCAAACCACCAAAAATCTATTCATTGTATCATTCTCAGATTCTTCTATGTCACAATGATGCATATAAGATTTGAACTCTTGGTAGTAAGCATGAACAGTGTTACTGCCTTGTTTTAATTGTTCCAATTTTGAAGCAATTCACGACGATAGTAAGGAGGAAAAATTGTTGTCTCATTACAGCTTTCAAAACTTTCCAAGTTGTGGGTTGGTTATCAATGTTTTTCTTACAATGTACACTCCACCAAATGAAGCAAAACCAGTAAATGCTCTAGTGGTAGCTCGTACTCTCTCAAGTTCAGAAAATCATGGTGACTAAAACTTCTTCTAATTCAAGCTCCCAATCTAGATAAATAGCAGGATTAAATCTACCCTCAAATGATGGTAAAGACATAACCTGACCATATGCTTGTGTGTGTTGTCCCAACTCTCGTGATGGTGAAGATGTGTCCGTCGTCCAAGAACTTCTATCTCTGGAACCTGTCATGATTAGTAGAAACAAGAAACAAAATTCGAGAATAATGTTCCTATGAACTACTAGGATGTGGTTGTAAAGTGCTCACAGTAAAGCAAATATCAATATCTTACAAGTTCTTACCATGCAGCAGGTGGTGACAGACAACCAGCGGTGTCAAGTAAATCTGAAGACTGTGTATAGCGATTGCAGGGGAACGTACGTATACAAGGTGTAGAAATATGTAGAGCTGGGTTGGCTATATATGGTAGCAATTTTTTTTAGCAATAATCAATTCAAAGATGCAATGTTGAATAAACGCTCAACGACGGTACTGTGCTGGTCCTAAGCTAGACCGGACTAGAGACGCGAGCCTAGAACACTAATGAGGTCACGGCGTAGCACAACTTGCATCAATGAAGGATACTAAGTAGCTCTGGACAGCAAGATATAAGTTGATAGAGGCAAAGGTGTCCCGATGTTTCGATGAGATGGTGGCTATCGTTTCTGTGGGAGTCGACCTTGACAATCCGACTACGAACGTGCGAGACGTCGCGCCTTAGCAATCGCTAAACCAACTTCCGAGGGTTATTGACCACGCGAACACGATCAACGACCACGAGGGCCTGTTTCTTGCGAGCAAGCGAAGAACAAGCAAGAAACTGAGATTGCAATCTGGATATTGCGAATATAAGATGAAAGCTTTATTGATCAAGGTGGGGTTCTGTGGCGCCTTTGTGCGGTCGTTGAACACAAAGCGAAATCTGCGAAGTTGCTGCTATGGCGAACTTTTAATCTAAACAAAACCCAAGGTCTAAGCGGTGCCCTAAGGGCTGTATATATGGAGGAAGAGGGGGAATTTCGTGGCCCTTGGTGGAGGGTGCGAAATCAACCCTAACTCTTGTTTCCCCACACATACGGACTCTAAAACAGCCTATACTTAAGTATTTCGAAATTACATGGGCCTGGCCCAATAATAAGGTGACGAGCACCTAGAATAGCCTATGGACGAATATTATGAAGTGGCATCTTGTATATTTCGTCCAAGGCCTCATGCACTCATTAGGGTGGCTTCAAAGTCCTGGAATCATCACTTGTAACTCCGTTCTTGTTCCCCTTGCGCATGCCAACATCTCCATGCTTGAACTTGCTCCAAGGTTCATCTTTCTTGTCCATGGTAGGCCCTTCATTTGTAAGCAAAACAAATGTATCCAATTTAGGCAGCATCATATTCTCATGAACATTGGAATCGTTACCAAGAAAGCGAAAGTACGATAATTCAATTGGCGTCATGTGAGCTCTAGTAATTGGTCCGATATGTATAGCAGCAGGGGCTGTGGGTGTAACAATGGTATTGATGT
>JAHIAM010007064.1:0-88857 GCA_021605205.1 Aegilops longissima
CCGTTTTGCAATCCGGCACTCCTATGTCTCCGGCGCCCCTTTTGCCTCTTTTAGTGTGCGGGTGTTAAGCGGTCTCGGAATGGACGAGGTTTGTCAAGCGGCCTTGGTATAGCACGGTGAACCGCTGTCAAGTTTCGTGCCATTTGGAGGTCGTTTGATACTCAACGGTTAACAGGTAACCGTAAAAGCCTCCTTCTCTTTGCAGCCCAACACCCCTTTCAAAGTGGCCCAAAACCCAGCAAACTCCTCTCCATGCTCTTGGTCATTCGATCACGATCATGTGGGCGAAAACCGCACCTCATTTGGACTCTCCTAGCTCCCTCTACCTATAAATATGCCCTCCCCGTCCAAATTCGCGGATGAAAATCCCCCTAACCCTAGCCCCGCTCCTCTCCGCCGCCGGACACGTCCGGATCGGGCCGGACATGTTTGCCGCCGACCCCTCAGCCAATCCCCCCGCGACCACGTGTCCTCCGCCGCCGTCCCAGCGCCGCGTGCATGAGCCCATCCAAAGCCAGCAGCCCAGATCTCGCCCGCGCCTCGGCGTCGCCGCCCGTCTTCCCGCCGCCGGCGAGCATCGCCGCCGCCTCGCCCTGCGGACTTCGCCCCACCGCCATGCACCTCGCCGCCTCCGCCTCCCGCGCAGCCAGGGCCCCGCCTGACCTGCTGCCTTAGCCGCCCCCCCCGGTCCTCCAGCTGGGCGCCGGCGCGCCGCTTCGCCGCGCGCACTACGCCGTCGCCGCCGTCCATCCCGCGCCACCCGTCGGCGTAGCTTCGCCGGGCCGCGCCGCTCCTCGACTCGGACTAATCCGGCCTCCCCGGTCCCCGACCCGCGCGCTCGTCCCCATGTGTCGTTCGCCGGAGTTGCCCCGCCGCCGCGGGAAGCTCGCCGAAGCTTCCCCGCCTTGGATCCTGTGGCCTGGACCAGATCCACCAGGCCCACCAACCAAACGGCCACGCCCCGTCCTGGATACCGCCGTCCCGTTGACTTCTCTCGGAGGGGTATAATTTCTCTAAGTCCCGAAGTTTTTGTCATTTTCATGCCATATTCATCATGCCGTATCTCTGCATCCATAGCTCCGTTTTGTGCGTGTAATATGTCAAATTGTTCATCTCGACGAGTACATCATTTCATTCCATTGCATCATATTCATTTGAGCTCATATTGGTGCCCGAAATGCTGTTAGAAGAGGGCTATGTGATGTTAGTTTCAGATCCTTATCAGAACATGCACTTTTGTCATTTTTGCCATGATTGATGTGTGCACCCTATGAACTTGAGTCCTACATCTGTTTTGTAATATGCCATGCCATCTTTACAGAGGTGTATGCCATGTATTTTTGTTATCTCCGTGGTGACTAGCACAAGCATGCAAACTAGGCTTCATGATGTTGCTGATTTCAGCCCTATTCACTGATATTTTTATGCCATGTAAACTTGATGCTCTGAGAGAGATCCATGCTTATTTTGAGATACTTCATAAGGATGTTTTGAACATATGGTTATGCTCTATCCATCCATGCCCTTGTTTGCAATTATGGAGTGCCATAGCTTGAGTCAATCGAGCTCTACTTTTGCTATAAAATGTTTCCTGGTAGATTGTTTACATGTTATTCAATTTTGCCAAGGTTGTTGTTAGTGATCCATGCACCCTATGAACTTGCTATTGCCATGTATAGCTTCTATGCCATGTCTTCTTACTATTGGTTGCCTTGCCATGCCATGTATTGCTCTGTGCTGAGTGGATCAAGCTCACCAACATGTCTACTTATTGTTGTTCCTGCCATGTATGAATCTGTAATATAACTTGTCATGTTTACATGGGTGCCATCATATTTTCTGATCCTTTTTGGCTCATGGTCAGTAAAGGACTTTTGTTCTATGAATTTAGTAGTGTCATGCCATGCCTTTGTTTTCCATGATAATTTCCTGTAACATGTTGTTTGATAGCTCTAAACATTGCAACCTGATGTTATTTCCTGATAAGTCTAAAACTGTTATTATTTGCAATCTTGGCATGTCATTTTGAGCATGTTCTAGTTGTTTCTGGAGATAGCTCAGTGTTCATGTTTTGTCATGCTATGCCTGTACATCATGCCCATGCCTTTCGTTTTCACATTGAGATTCTGTAGCATGTTGATTTGATACTTGCAATATGCCTACTTGCTGTTTTGGACAGATTGTTGCTATGACTTGTATAGAGTGTATGTGTTGAACCGTTGCTCCGTTTTTAGTGTGCTCTATATGAAACTTGCTTAGAATTGCATGTAGCTTCATATTATCATGTTGCATCCTTGTTTTGAGGTGTTTGCTTGATGTTTGGGTGCATTTTGCATCAATGCCATGTTTAACTTGTTTTGCTCATATCTTCTAGGCCGTAGCTCCGAATTAAATGAACTTTGTATGTAACTTGACTAGAATCTCGTGTAGATCATCGTGGTGCATCTTAACTTGCTGTTTAACAACTTGAACATAAGGTTTATTCAGATCTGGACCAATTTCGAAATTTGCATATAAGGACTTACCGGAATTGTTATATGTTGTTCCCGGCCTCATTTAAACTTGCTTTGATGTGCTGCTCTTGTTTGCATCATCTCTTGCCATGAGTAGCTTCATGTAGCTTGTCATGCATCATGCTTGTTGTGCATCATGTCTTGTTCATGTGTGGTGTGTTTACTATGTTGTGTGCTTCTTCTTGTTAGTTCCTGTTTCGTAGCGATCGTGAGGATTCGTTCGTCTACGCTTGGTTCGGCTTCATCCATTCGTCTTCTTCATGGACTCGTTCTTCTTCCTAGAGGGATTTCAGGCAAGATGACCGCTACCCTGGATCTCATTACTATCATTGCTATGCTAGTTGCTTCGTTCTTTCGCTATGTTGCGCTACCTATCACTTGCTGCTCAAGCCTCCCAAATTTGCCATGTCGCCTCTAACCTTTTGCACCTTCCTAGCAAACCGTTGTTTGGCTATGTTACCGCTTTGCTCAGCCCTTCTTATAGCGTTGTTAGTTGCAGGTGAAGATGAAGTTTGTTCCTTGTTGGAACATGGAGATGTTGTTCCTTGTTGGAACATGTTTACTTGTTTGGGATATCACAATATATCTTATTTAATTAATGCATCTATATACTTGGTAAAGGGTGGAAGGCTCGGCCTTATGCCAGTGTTTTGTTCCACTCTTGCCGCCTAGTTTCCGTCATATCGGTATTATGTTCCCGGATTTTGCGTCACTAACGCGGTCGGGTGATTTATGGGACCCCCTTGACAGTTCGCTTTGAATAAGACTCCTCCAGCAAAGCCCAACCTTGGTTTTACCATTTTCCTCACCACCACCTACCTTTCCCTTGGGAGTAATTAACCCAAGGGTCATCTTTATTTAGCCCCCCCCCCCTCGGGCCAATGCTTGTCTAAGTGTTGGCCCGAACCGAGTAGACTGCGGGGCCCCCTCGGGGAAACTCGGGGTTTGGTTTTACTCGTAGGATGTCTCATCCGGTGTTGCCCTGAGAACGAGATATGTGCAGCTCCTACCGGGATTGTCGGCGCATCGGGCGGCTTTGCTGGTCTTGTTTTATTGCTGTTGAAATGTCTTGTAGCGGGATACCGAGACTGATCGGGTCTTCCGGGAGAAGAATATCCTTCGTTGATCGCGAGAGCTTATCATGGGCTAAGTTGGGACACCTGCGGGGTTTCAACTTTCGAGAGCCGTGCTTTCGCGGTTATGTGGTAGATGGGAATTTGTTAATATCCGGTTGTAGTAGACTTGAAGTAAACTCTTCTAAAATACACCAACCGTAATGCGTAATGTGAGTGTCTCTTTTGGGGTTGATCGAGAGGAGAACACGGTTTACGGGTTATGTCGGCGTAAGTAGAAGTTCAGGATCACTTCTTGATCATTACTAGTTGACGACCGTTCCTTTGTTTCTCTTCTCGCTCTCATTTGCGTATGTTAGCCACCATATCATGCTTAGTCACTGCTGCAACCTCACCACTTTACCCCTTCCTTTCCCATTAAGCTTTGCTAGTCTTGATACCCATGGTAATGGGATTCTTTGAGTCCTCGTGGCTCTGATTACTACACCACCAGTTGCAGGTACAGGTTCTTGCGATGATCTTGGCCGAGGCGATGTTTGCTCGTTTTGGAGTTCTTCTTCACTTCTTCTTCAATCGGGGATAGGTTCGGTCGGCAGCACTGGGCTAGCAGGGTGGATGTCGTTTGAGTTTTGTTTATGTTTCATCCGTAGTCGGATGTTGATCTTGTATATGATGTTGATGTATTCTTGTGGCATTTATGCCTTATGTATGTATCCCCATCTATTATGTAATGTTGATGTAATGATATCCACCTTGCAAAAGCGTTTCAATATGTGGGTCTATCCTTGGTGGGACCTTGAGTTCCTTTTGGATAGGGTAGCATATTAGGCGTGTTCAAGTTAGTATCGAGCCTTGACCGACCATAGGGCCCCTTGATTGATCGTGTAGTTTGGCCGTTGTCGAGTCTAGAATAAAACTTTTCGGAGTCTAGTTATATCGGAGAGTAGGAATTCTTTTTACTCCTCTGCCCCTTCGTCGCTCTGGTAAGGAATCTTGACGTAGGTGTTTTGAATTACTTCTCTTCCCCTTCAAATTTTTCTTTAGGATCACGCAGTTGGTTTTCCGGTAGTTGTTCCTCAGCTCTTTTCATCCGGTGCATTTCTCGTCAAGTCGACTCGACCATCTTCATCTTTGCCAAGTTCAATCCTCAGTTCTTGCTCCGACGTCGTTGTTTTTCCTTGTCCGAAGTTGTCCTTGTTTTCCCACCCGCCCTCCCTTCTTCCTCTCGGAACCGGAGTCCGCTGTTGAGTGTCCTTCTACTCGTGCAAAGTCTTTGCTTTCTTTCCTCAATGTTTTCAACCGGTGTTTTCTCTTCAAGATATTCGTCGGTTCCCCCTTCCAAGTTGCCTTTGTTTTCCCGACCTCCCACCCCTTTTCTTCCCGGAGCCTGAGTCTGTTTCAAGCATCAATTTCATTTGTGCGGAACCTCTTCAGTTTTTCGTAAAGTATCTCAACCGGTGAAATCTCGTCTCGTTTGACATTCATCATCTCTTTTTCTTCTCCGGTGGACTCAATTCAAGTTTTTTCGGGTTAATCATATTCTTTTCCTTCGAAGTGTTTTCCCTGCTCGTTCGCCTCTCGCAAGTTTATCATTACGGAGTTCGGAAGACATCTCAGGAGATTCGTCTGTGTTCCAGTTAATTCGAGGTTGTCACCTCATTCAAATATTTCAGTTCTTCCGGTGCATCATCTATCTGTTCAACATCCCTTTCCAACGGTGTTTTCCTTTAGTGGGCCCTAACCCACAGGTCTTTTCCCAGGATCTTACCTGACTCTTCTAATTTCCCCCGAGCTATTCCCAATTCTTTTCATTGTTGGCTCAACCTCTTCGCTTTTTGTTCTCCCGGAGTGCCTTAACAATTCTGGTGGTGTTTCTCGTCGTCTTTTGAAGACCGAAGTAGAGTTCCTTCTAAATCTTGTCCGTTCTCTCGAAGATTCGTGGTTCTAGCGTCATGCTATTCTCTCGAATTATTCCATTTGTCAGATATTCTTTCTTACCCATCCGGAGTATGTCAGGAGTTGTTTTTTTTTTTCATTTCTTTTCACCGGAGGCCATCATTCCAATTATCATTCTCTATTTATCCCGGTGCTTCGTTCAAGTGTTCTTTAATCAGCTCATTATCTCTTTGTTCTTTTACATCTAAATCCCCTCTAGTTTATTTGTTCTTCTTATTTTTCCCGGCGATTCTTCCATCAGTCATTTCCGAATTCTTACGGTGGTTCGTTCAAGATTCTTTTTCCTTGTTTATCATTTTAATCCATTCGTTCTTTTCAATCCTACCGGTGGTTCAGTAAGACCTTCTCAAGTTCACCATATGTCACCCCCTAATCATTTTCAAGAAGAATAAGTAGTATGCAAAATCCATTGGTTGTCATCAATTTAATTTGATGAAGGATAAGCATACAATAAATCTTATTCTTATTTCATCCTAGTGATTAATCCCTTCCTTCAGACTTTGTTCTTGATGAATAAATTCTAGTTCTAAGTGTTATCATCTTTCTTTTCCGGAGTTCAAATTTCCTCAGCCATTTCATCGGAACCTCCATCTAAATCATCGCAAGGCTCATCTTATTCTTTCCATCATTTTGTTACCGGAGTTCTTCATGGTGGTTCTTCATGATTTATTTCATTCTTCAAGAGTTCATCAAGATTTTGTTGGTGGAATTCAAGTATCTGTCTTCTCGCATCTCGAAGTGTAATTAATTCTCCGTATTCTTTTGAATTGGAGTTTTGCATTTCTTCGTTCTTCTAGGTTATCCAATCATTTCCGTTTGCGGCTGGTTATCAGCTCATAATTTTGAGATGTTATCCATAAGTCCACAACAAGCTTATTCTTTTGTTGTTGAAAATTTCCAACAACTCTGTTCAATCCTTTCTCCTAAGGATTCTCTTTATGTCATTCTTGGCAGAAGTTGTCATCTTCTTCTCCTTTCCTTTTCGTTCAACTATTCTAATTCTTCCGGAGGCGTTGTGTTGTTCCTCTCGTCAAGTGTAATGGCATCTTGTTAAGTTCATACTCTATTCTTTCCTTGTTAACCCGGAGTGATGTCTAAATTCCTTCGTTATTATTCCTTTTACATCTTGTTCTAACCGGAGTGGTTTCAGATTCTATCTTATTCATTGAGTTTTTGATTCCCGTCGTAATCGTCGTTCCTCTTTCCTACTCGAGTGTTCTCGACTTTGTTCATCCTCTCTCTTTTGTTTTTATTTCACCTCACCCTTTTTCTCTTCCGTCTCGGTCCTAAGATCTCGGGACGAGATCTCTTGTTAGTGGAGGAGTGTTGTAACGCCCCGGATTCGATCGCCGGTGTCGCTTGATTACTTCGTCGTCTTTGCCATGTCATGTTCTCGCGTGTTGCACTTTGCCATGTCATCGTCTGCATTTTTATCATGTCATCATGTGCATTTCATTTTGCATACATGTTCGTCTCATGCATCCGAGCATTTTCCCGTTGTCCGTTTTGCAATCCGGCACTCCTATGTCTCCGGCGCCCCCTTTTGCCTCTTTTAGGTATGCGGGTGTTAAGCGGTCTCGGAATGGACGAGGTTTGTCAAGCGGCCTTGGTATAGCACCGGTGAAACGCTGTCAAGTTTCGTGCCATTTGGAGGTCGTTTGATACTCCAGCAGTTAACCGGGTAACCGTAAAAGCCTCCTTCTCTTTGCAGCCCAACACCCCTTTCAAAGTGGCCCAAAACCCAGCAAACTCCCCTCCATGCTCTCGGTCGTTCGATCACGATCATGTGGGCGAAAACCGCACCTCATTTGGACTCTCCTAGCTCCCTCTACCTATAAATATGCCCTCCCCGTCCAAATTCGCGGATGAAAATCCCCCCTAACCCTAGCCCCGCTCCTCTCCGCCGCCGGACACGTCCGGATCGGGCCAAACATGTCCGCCGCTGCCCCCTCAGCCAATCCCCACGCGACACGTGTCCTCCGCCGCCGTCCCAGCGCCGCCCGGCCATGAGCCATCCAGAACCCAGCGCAGGCCAGATCTCGCCCGCGCCTCCCGGCGTGCGCCGCCCGTCTTCCCCGCCGGCGGCGGCATCGCCGCCGCCTCGCCCTCGCCGGACTTCACCCGCCGCCATGCACCTCGCCGCCTCCGGCTCTGCGCGCAGCCAGGGCCCCGCCCGACCTCGCTGCCGCCCGAACCCGCCCGGTCCTCGCGGCTGCGCCGCCAGCGCCGCTTCGCCGCCGCACACGCCTATCGCCGCCGTCCATCCCGCACCACCCCGTCAACGTAGCTCGCCGGAGCGCGCCGCTCCTACGAGCTCCGAACGAATCCGGCCTCCCCGGTCCCCGACCCGCGCGCTCGTCCCCATGTGCCGTTCGCGGGTTGCCCGCCGCCCGCATGAGGCTTCGCCGAGCTTCCCGCCTTGGATCCGGTGGCCTGGACCAGATCCACCAGGCCCACCAACCAAACGGCCACGCCCCGTCCTGGATCCCGCCGTCCCGTTGACTTCTCACGGAGGGGTATAATTTCTCCAAGTCCCGAAGTTTTTGTCATTTTCATGCCATATTCATCATGTCGTATCTCTGCATCCATAGCTCAGTTTTGTGCGTGTAATATGTCAAATTGTTCGTCTCGACGAGTACATCATCTCATTCCATTGCATCATATTCATTTGAGCTCATCTTGATGCCCGAAATGGTGTTAGAAGAGGGCTATGTGATGTTAGTTTCAGATTCTTATCAGAACATGCACTTTTGTCATTTTTGCCATGATTGATGTGTGCACCCTATGAACTTGAGTCCTACATGTGTTTTGTAATATGCCATGCCATCTTTACAGGGGTGTATGCCATGTATTTTTGTGATCTCTGTGGTGACTAGCACAAGCATGCAAACTAGGCTTCATGATGTTGCTGATTTCAGCCTATTACTGCTGATATTTTTATGCCATGTAAACTTGGCCTTCTGAGAGATCCATGCTTATTTTGAGATACTTCATTAAGGATGTTTTGAACATATGGTTATGCTCTATCCATCCATGCCCTTGTTTGCAATTATGGAGTGCCATAGCTTGAGTCAATCGAGCTCTACTTTTGCTATAAAATGTTTCCTGGCAGATTGTTTACATGTTATTCAATTTTGCCAAGGTTGTTGTTAGTGATCCATGCACCCTATGAACTTGCTATTTCCATGTATAGCTTCTATGCCATGTCTTCTTACTGTTGGTTGCCTTGCCATGCCATGTATTGCTCTGTGCTGAGTGGCTCAAGCTCACCAACATGTCTACTTATTGTTGTTCCTGCCATGTATGAATCTGTAATATAACTTGTCATGTTTACATGGGTGCCATCATATTTTCTGATCCTTTTTGGCTCATGGTCAGTAAAGGACTTCTGTTCTATGCATTTAGTAGTGTCATGCCATGCCTTTGTTTGCCATGATAATTTCCTGTAACATGTTGTTTGATAGCTCTAAACATTGCAACCTGATGTTATTTCCTGATAAGTCTGAAACTGTTATTATTTGCAATCTTGGCATGTCATTTTGAGCATGTTCTAGTTGTTTCTGGAGATAGCTCAGTGTTCATGTTTTGTCATGCTATGCCTGTACATCATGCCCATGCCTTTCGTTTTCACGTTGAGATTCTGTAGCATGTTGATTTGATGCTCGCAATATGCCTACTTGCTGTTTTGGACAGATTGTTGCTATGACTTGTATAGAGTGTATGTGTTGAACCGTTGCTCCGTTTTGAGTGTGCTCTATATGAAACTTGCTTAGAATTGCATGTAGCTTCATATTATCATGTTGCATCCTTGTTTTGAGGTGTTTTCTTGATGTTTGGGTGCATTTTGCATCAATGCCATGTTTAACTTGTTTTGCTCATATCTTCTAGGCCGTAGCTCCGAATTAAATGAACTTTATATGTAACTTGACTAGAATCTTGTGTAGATCATCGTGGTGCATCTTAACTTGCTGTTTAACAACTTGAACATAAGGTTTATTCAGATCTGGACCAATTTCGAAATTTGCATATGAGGACTTACCGGAATTGTTATATGTTGTTCCCGGCCTCATTTAAACTTGCTTTGATGTGCTGCTCGTGTTTGCATCATCTCTTGCCATGAGTAGCTTCATGTAGCTTTTCATGCATCATGCTTGTTGTGCATCATGTCTTGTTCATGTGTGGTGTGTTTACTATGTTGTGTGCTTCTTCTTGTTAGTTCCTGTTTCGTTGCGATCGTGAGGATTCGTTCGTCTACGCTTGGTTCGGCTTCATCCGTTCGTCTTCTTCATGGACTCGTTCTTCTTCCTAGCGGGATTTCAGGCAAGATGACCGCTGCCCTGGATCTCATTACTATCATTGCTATGCTAGTTGCTTTGTTCTTTCGCTATGCTGCGCTACCTATCACTTGCTGCTCAAGCCTCCCAAATTTGCCATGTCAGCCTCTAACCTTTTGCACCCTTCCTAGCAAACCGTTTTTTGGCTATGTTACCGCTTTGCTCAGCCCCTCTTATAGCGTTGTTAGTTGCAGGTGAAGATGAAGTTTGTTCCTTGTTGGAACATGGAGATGTTGTTCCTTGTTGGAACATGTTTACTTGTTTGGGATATCACAATATATCTTATTTAATTAATGCATCTATATACTTGGTAAAGGGTGGAAGGCTCGGCCTTATGCCTGGTGTTTTGTTCCACTCTTGCCGCCCTAGTTTCCGTCATATCGGTATTATGTTCCCGGATTTTGCGTCCCTAACGCGGTCGGGTGATTTATGGGACCCCCTTGACAGTTCGCTTTGAATAAGACTCCTCCAGCAAAGCCCAACCTTGGTTTTACCATTTGCCTCACCACCACCTACCTTTCCCTTGGGAGTAATTAACCCAAGGGTCATCTTTATTTAGCCCCCACCCCCCCCGGGGGCCAATGCTTGTCTAAGTGTTGGCCCGAACCGAAATGAACTGCGGGGCCCCTCGGAAACTTCGGGGTTTGGTTTTACTCGTAGGATGTCTCATCCGGTGTTGCCTGAGCGAGATATGTGCAGCTCCTATCGGGATTGTCGGGCGCATCGGGCGGCTTTGCTGGTCTTGTTTTATTCTGTCGAAATGTCTTGTGGCAGGATTCGAGACTGATCGGGTCTTCGGGAGAAGAATATCCTTCGTTGATCGCGAGAGCTTATCATGGGCTAAGTTAGGACACCCTGCAGGGTTTGAACTTCGAAAGCCGTGCCAGCGGTTATGTGGCAGATGGGAATTTGTTAATATCCGGTTGTAGTAGACTTGAAGTAAACTCTTCTAAAATACACCAACCATATGCGTAACGTGAGTGTCTCTTTTTCGGGGTTGATCGAGAGGAGAACACGGTTTACGGGTTATGTCGGCGTAAGTAGGAGTTTAGGATCACTTCTTGATCATTACTAGTTGACGACCGTTCCTTTGTTTCTCTTCTCGCTCTCATTTGCGTATGTTAGCCACCATATCATGCTTAGTCGCTGCTGCAACCTCACCACTTTACCCTTCCTTTCCCATTAAGCTTTGCTAGTCTTGATACCCATGGTAATGGGATTGCTGAGTCCTCGTGGCTCACAGTTACTACACCACCGATTGCAGTACAGGTTCTTGCGATGATCTTGGCGAGAGGCGATGTTTGCTTCGTTTTGGAGTTCTTCTTTCGCTTCTTCTTCAATCGGGGATAGGTTCGGTCGGCGGCTTTGGGCTAGCAGGAGTGGATGTCGTTTGAGTTTACTGTTTATGTTTCATCCGTAGTGGGATGTTGATCTTGTATATGATGTTGATGTATTCTTGTGGCATTTGTGCCTTATGTATATATCCCCATCTATTATGTAATGTTGATGTAATGATATCCACCTTGCAAAAGCGTTTCAATATGGGTCTATCCTTGGTGGGACCTTGAGTTCCTTTTGGATAGGGTGCATATTAAGGCGTGTTCTTACCGCTTGCTTCAGCGTAGCCGTCGACCGTCGCGACATCGCTCTTTCCCTGCGCCCGGTCGCCACCGCAACACCGCCCGGCCTCACCGACTCGGCAGCTGGACCTGCCTACTTCACCATGCCGCCCGGATAAATTGCACCCCATCTCAAATCACTTTATTTAGGCGTCGGTTGTCTGAATTTTTATTACGGGCCAATCGATTCCCAATGGGAAGCAGCACCCCTCGAGACGGCGGAGCTCCTAGGCTGCCGGTTGGCTGGTGTCTAACGTAAGGGTGCGGGACCACAAGTTCGCCACGGAAGCAGCGCTTAGATGGCTATCTTTTAGAGTTGCGTGGGTTGAAGGTACTGCCGCCGCCGGATCTGGATGACGGGGAGTCTTTGTGGATTGGCCCGGGGGTGGCGCAACCACGGCAGTGCGGTGGGGCGGCGAGCGGGGTTTTGGCTGGGGACATGGGCAGCGGAGGCAGGCTGCTCTGCCGTTGGTCGGCTGGCTCTTGGGAAGATTCGAGCGATGTCGGCCGGGGAGGCACAAAGGCGGCCAGCCATCCGGCGTAGATCGGACAGTACCAAAATAAAATAAAATCGTGTGACCCCAATTTATTCTTCAGTCAACAGACGTGTGACCACTCTCGTACCTTGCTGTTGATATTTTAGTGTATTTCTTCAGATCAAATAGATATGTCGTTCTTAACATTATGTGTTATCTGCATCTTCAGACACACCGTCTTACGACTCACCGCAGCTGCTCCAACAAGGGAAGCATAGACCAGAAGGGAGCTATAGTCCCCACTCAACAGTTCCCTGCACCGAATGCGCGTGCCCGACATGGACAGCCACAACAACTGCAGGTCCATCGACAAGTCAGCACATGATGCTCACTCCTATGGATGGCAGCCAGATAGGTTGTACCCTCATCTTACTTGTGTGCAACATTTATGGCTTTGTTATTCATCTAAACATGGAAAATAGATCATCACATTTCACTGTATATTCATGCATGCTGATCTCTTATGGGTCTTTTTCAGGAGTTAACGATGTTCCATAGTTCAGCTAAGATACTTGTTCTTTAGGTAACGTTGTTCCATAGTTATCATCCATCAGCCAATGCCATCCCACAGGCTGGTGATTATAGTATTATTCCTATGTTGTTCTTTAATACTTTTGTGTGCCATCTAGTTAATCTAAGTACAAGCGATACATATTTTGTAGCTTTCATCATGTTCTCCCTTTAGTTTATGAGACTGTTGCTGCTAGTTAACCCCGGACCTACTATTTATGTCGTCTCCTACAGGAACTCATTACATAAATCTAACTACTAGTTGTCTTCCATGCATGTCGGATATAATTGCACACTGATATATCCACAAGAACCTCACGGAGCAATGTAAAGGCCAATAAACTTGATGTCAATGATACCCAATATGATGGAACATGTAAAGGCAGTTCTTGAAGACTTGCGAGAAAGATGATGAATCCTCTTCACCCCACAAGGTCCTTGCTCTAACTTGGCCTGTGATATGGGTACAACATGCATATAATGTCTGGAGTGTATATACTCTGTTGCAATGCCATGTGCTTAGCATGCTGATCATGCATGTAAATATGTCATGCCTTCCTGTTTTTCAGTACCTATTCCATTCATGATAACATGTTTTCAAATTCAAGTATTGTCATTCTACTCTATCACAATGCCATCTGCTTAATTTGGACATCATGCTTCGAATATCTTATGCATTGTTATTCATCGGTATGTACTTCATCATCTACCATACCATGTTTTTTACATTGAAGTGATGTTCTAGTGCTCTGTTGCAATGCCATCTTATTTTCCCAATCATACGTGTATGTTGCCTTAGTTATTTCTGCGTATTCGCTAGCATCTTGTTTTACATTCAACTAGTGTTTTTTTGCTGTGTTGTCTGCCGTATCCTAGCTCTTACACCATACTCCCTCCGTCCGGATTACATGTTGCGAAATGGATAAAAAGGATGTATCTAGAACTGAAATACGCCTAGACCCATCCATTTTTTCCGGATGGAGGAATACATGTCAATATGTCATGCCTTTCTATTCTTGATACCTATTCCATCTCTCTGTTGTGCATGTTTTATAATTAAAGCACCATTCTTCTACACAAGGCATGCAAGGGAAAACGACTATGTTAGAATCTGAAGGGTTCTTGTCGGTGTCAAAACGGCGGATCTCGGTAGGGGTCCCGAGCTGTGCGTCTAGGTGCATGGTAACAGGAGACAAGGGACACGATGTTTTTACCCAGGTTGGGCCCTCTCGATGGAGGTAATACCCTACTCCTGCTTGATTAATATTGATGATATGGGTAGTACAAGAGTAGATCTACCACGAGATCAAGGAGGCTAAACCTAGAAGCTAGCCTATGGTATGATTGTTGTTAGTCCTCTGGACTAAAACCCTCCGGTTTATATAGACACGGATAGGGTTAGGGTTACAGTCGGTTACAATGGTAGGAGATCTACATATCCGTATCGCCAAGCTTGCCTTCCACGCCAAGGAAAGTCCCATCCGGACACGGGGCGAAGTCTTCAATCTTGTATCTTCATAGTATAGGAGTCCGGCCAACAGTGATAGTTCGGCTATCCGGACACCCCCTAATCCGGGACTCCTCAGTAGCCCCCGAACCAGGCTTCAATGGCGATGGTCCGTAGCGTTGATTGTCTTGGCATTGCGGCGGGTTCTTCTCCAAATTCCATATACTTGTCGAATAGTGTGCGGCCGATAAATGCTGCGCTCTCGCCCAATAATGGCCATCTTCCACGTGTTGAGCAGAATCACGAAAAGCCAGGGTATTTTATACTTACCCCTAGTTGCGGCAATTAGTTGCCTATAAAAGGCGACATCTAGATCTGAGTCCTCCATCCCCCTTGCGAGCTTTCATCGGGCGCCTCGACCAAAGCCCATTCCATCATGGAGAGTCGTGCGGCTCCTCCTCTCGCTCCCAGCCCGCCAGCACAGAAAGTGGGTGAGATGCTCGGTCCGCATAGCGAGCTAGTTATACTCAAACCAAGGATTTCTTCCCCGGCCTTCATGGTTCGGTTCGAGCGGACTACGCCACCTACAAGGCGGAAAGCAAGCGGAGAGTGTCCCGATCCCTCTAAAGGAGGCGGGTATGCTTCATCTCTTATCTAGTAAGAGGACTCGGTTTCAATCCATCCGTTTCTCCGGGGCTCTTGGAGTTCTCTGACCTCGATTGCACCACCTTCGCTTTGCCTCCATTTTGCACATCGCGGGCTTCGTGGCCCTTTGCGAACTGTTCTTGGCGTCGAGGCTCATTTAGCGTTGTGGAAGAGATTATTCTTCCTAGTACCCGTTCTCATGAGGGTCAATATATCAAGTGGTGAGCGAACTATAGCGCATCGCGGGACGGATATCTATCAGGAACCCGAAGAAAGCGTCCAAGACTGGCCTTGGAATGGTTTTACATGGAGGATGTTCGCTGCGGATCTGTTGGATCGGCCTTAGGAGTTAGCAGCGCTCCTCGAAGAAGCGCCTAAGTGGCGCCCTCGGAGCCCGGAGAAATGACCGGGATGTCCTTCACTTGATGAGCGAATAAGATTCTTGGCTCATGCGGATTGACCATGATTGGAGTCATGGCAATCTGCATTATGAAGTGCAGCCGCTCAATATAGGGGCCACCCATGTGGGACTTCAGCGGGAGGGCGATGCCACCGCCATGGCGCAAAGGGCGGGATCGGTCACCGAACTGGTGAAGACCTTATGCGCCATGTATAAAGGGGCGAGGAGGATTTCCTCGCGTCAACCCTTGAAGGAGTTTTCTTGAATAATCCTCGAAGCTAGGTAAGCAAACATCTTTGTGGCCTGTCGATCCATGTTCCGTGGTTAAATATCTCATTTCATGGTTTCTGCGCGAGGCTGCGCCGGATATGGAGAATATACACAGCCGCCCCACAACCGAGGATCCGGAGCGGTCCCTCGATCCGACCTCGAGAGGATCCGGATATAAAGGTGGAGTTGATCGATGGGGTGTTCCACCAACTTAGTATCGACAATGCCTTGGTTGCCATTACGGCCGATTACCGGAATACTTCCAGCCTCGCGAGTGGTGAGACCGAGGTCCCAATACTTTGATAATGACCCATCCGTGCTAATTTCTTGATCACCATATACCAATGGTGTTTAGCGGGGTGCCTTGAGGCGGGAGGCCGAGCCAGCGGCTTGCCAACAAAGGGCGTCTGCCCATGAGCTAAAAATAAGTGCGGTCCGGATCGAAACTCCGCTGCAGCGGTATGGCGCGTCACCATGTTCCTAGGATTGATTCAGGAAGGCGTACTACTTGCTGATGCTCTTTTCGGGAAAAAGCGCTCGCGGGCCGAGTCGGAGAGGTTATAATCGAACCTCCGCCAGCCAGGCTCAAAGTCGGGTCGAAGCGGAGGCGAGCCTGAGGCGTCGTCGGATGCTCCTCGAAGAGGATGCCGACAGATTGTCCGCCACCAACTCCGAGGTGGAGGCGCCACGAATCACGAGCGTCGCCGGATAGTTCTTCGTGGCGCATGTTTCTCCCAAGAGGCCTTGAATGCCTTCAATTCGGAGATCGCACCTCCGTGCCACTCAAGATGGTCTAGCGAGCCACGCAGCGGTATGTAAGGACATACGGGTGAGAAAAATCGGCGATTATATATGCCGGTAGCCCGAGACTTAAAATAGTTAGAATAACTGATTTAAGGATCATTTGTTATCTGAGGATCTTACAAAAAGAGTACCCGACTGTGTCGGGGCTTGAAGAATGCAAGGCCCAACTTGAGGCCGCACTAGCTTCTGGGGAGCCCAGAGACCCCCTACGGTAATATATGCTTCAAAAGATAAATAGTTTGTGAAGTGCGGCGGTGTGTAAATCGACAAAAATATTGCAGATAGCGCGAACTAGATCCGGACGAGCAACAGCTCTTGCGCCCGCTAAAGGTCGGCGAGGCGTGCTTACGAGTGCGGCGGGAGAAAAATAACCTCAAAATTCCAACACCAAACTGGGTGAGGAACTAAAGATGTTCGTGCCCGATTATCCGACTCCGTAAAGGAGAATCGGCGGCCGTCACGGCATTTTCAGTAAGTGCTTGGCGAACTTTGAATGAGTTGGCGAGGAAGGCGACTAACATAAACATGTATGTAGGTTTGCTCACAGAGTCGTCTGAGGAGGAGATGCCCAGTTCTTGGTGATCTTCTTCCCGAACTGCGTCGGCTACTGCGAGCGAGTTCGGCGGTGATGAAAAGCGTCGGCCAGGCCTTGTGGCCATCTATCTCCCTGCCGAAGGCATTGGGGAGCTGGCGAGGCGGCTTCAAGGAGCACGCGGCGCTTCCGACTATGGAAGATTTGGCCTGCCGTCAAAGCGCCGAGGAGGCTGGGCCATGGTAAAGGCAGCGGTACGAAGGTGACCCAAACCACATGGCGAGTCGGACTGTGGGGCTGATGGGAAGGAGATCGGTAAGCTTAGTGTGCGGCCAAGTAGAATTGGCGCCAAGTATTCCAACAAGATTGTAAATTAGATAGCCTATTAGATGGCATTGAGGAGGAATACAATGAGTCGAGTTGACTATGTAAAAATATGACATGAAAAATGTCTTCTAGCAGATTGTAGATCATTTGTCATAGCGGACCTTTTAACCGACCTCGGGACCCAATAGTGCAGGTGTGTTCGAATACCTTCGTGGTTATATAAGAACCGGGTATGCATGGAGACAAAGGCGTAGGGGTCATTATTGCTGTATCAGACAAGTGCCCAACTAGTTATGTTATATTACATGCATAGTAAGAAACATCTTCTAGGGAGAATAGTTCGTTAAGGGTTCCTTTATTTGGGATGCATGCCCTAAAGTGCATGTCAAAACTGCTAGGAAAGCAGAAAATCATCACGGGGGCAGATGGGTAAATAGTTAAAATCATCTTTCAGTTCACCGACGAATATTCCCTTAAAACGCTAGCTTTCGGCTTCACCGATCTGAGGTACACATCCGGCTGACCAGCGTAACAATCGCGAGAGGTGCTCCTTTACCACCTAGCGAACAATCGGGAAAGTAGGGCTAAGCACGAGGGCGAGCAACCCAGCTTGGCCAAAACTTAAGTCATATCGATGCATATAATGGTGAATAAAGGTGCATGCGGAAGTTTGGCGCATGTGTTGGGCATGAAGCCTGTATAAATAAGCACGGTAAAAAGCCCCAGTATATAGTGGCGTGCAGTGCGTCAAATATCTTGAACAAAGGGCAAGCGAGCCTCTAAAGGCTTGAGGGAGAAGGGGAGGAAGGAGAAATAAAAGACAGCAAAAATAGAAAATGTGGACGGAGGAAGGAATTGAACTTGGAGTCGGCGCTTAAGCGTAGAATCTTCGTGAGGCGGGCTGTGTTCCATGGGCTTGGCTCGAGTCGGTTATCCGATCGTTTCACAGACGGTATGCTCCGCGGTCGGGACCTGGTCGATGATGAAGGACCTTCCCATTTGGGCTTGAGTTTGTCCTTTTCTTGTCCGCGAGCGTAGAACTAGTTAAGCCAACGTTATAAGCTTTGGCCCGTGCTTCCCTGCTTTGATATCTTGAGCCTGCTTTGTTGATAGAATGCGGAGCGAGCTTTTGCCACGTCGCTCCTCCTCCAATCGTCCAAACTGTCCTGCCAATTGAGCTCGGCTTCTCTTTCTTCATACATGCGCCGAGGTGACTCATGAATTATGTCGCGGGGCAGGACTGCCTCTCGCCGTACACCATAAAAATGGTGTGAATCCGGTAGTCTGATTGGCGTGATGCGCAGCCCCAGTCTGGTCGAGCTCCTCAACCCGGTCGTGTTAGATTCCTTGAGGGACCGCACTAGTCTGGGCTTAATGCTGCTCATGATTAGACCGTTTGCTCGTTCGACTTGGCCGTTGGTTTGAGGGTGATAGACTGAGGCGTAATCGAGCTTGATGCCCATGTTTTTGAACCATAATTTGACCTCATCGGCCGTGAAGTTGGTGCCGTTATCAGTGATGATACTGTGGGGGACACCATAATGGTGAACTACCCCTGATATGAAGTCTATCACCGGTCCGGATTCGTCCGTTTTAACAGGTTTGGCCTCTATCCATTTGGTGAATTTATCCACCATGACCAATAGGTATTTTTGCTTGTGGGTTCCCCCTTAAGGGGTCCAACCATGTCAAGCCCCGGACATGACGGCGGTGATGGGTATAGTTTTGAGGAGGTGGGTGGCATGTGGCTTTGGTTAGCAAAAGCTGGCAACCGACGCATCGTTGGACTAAATCATGCGCATCTGCCGGGCGTTGGCCAATAAAATCCTGTCGGAAGGCCTTGCCTACAAGGGCCGGGCTGCGGCGTGGTGCCCACCAGTCCGGCATGAATTTCAGCCAGGAGGTTTCGCCCTTCCTCGTCGGAGATACACCTTTGAAGGACTCCTGTAGTGCTTTTCTTATAAAGCTCTCCCTCGTGGACTTTATAGGCTTTAGATCGCCGTACTATGCAGCGAGCCTCATTTTGGTCTTGGGAGTTCCTGCCTAGTTAGGTAGGCTAGGAATGGCTCCGTCCTGAGGCGATAACGCCATTATTTAGTGGCGGAGGTGTTATCTCGGTGGCGAGCCTCCGATTGTGTCGAGTGTTGGCGTCGAGCGGTGCGGTTGGGTCGGATTGTTATTGCGGACTCCCTTCCCATAATGCGGATGGCTTGAACAACCGTTCGAGAAAGATATTGGGTGGGGCGGCATCGCGTTTTGCACCGATGCGTGCCAATATGTCCGCCGCCTTGTTGTTATCGGGCTATATGATGAAAATCGAGCCCTTGAACCGTCTTGACATTTTTAGGACGCATTGCGGTATGCTACCATTTTGGATCTTTGGCATCAAAGTCTCCGTTTATTTGAGATATCGCGAGTTGAATCCCGTGCACCTCTAGGCGTTTAATGCCCATGGAGACTGCCATCCGGAGGCGTGCGAAGGGCCTCGTATTCGACTGCGTTGTTGGAGTCCATATACATTATCGAAGGGCGTATTGGACTGTGTCCCCGATTAGGGGCGTCGGGGACGACGCCGACCCCAGGCGGCCAACATTTTGGAGCCGTCAAAGTGCATGATCAATTGGAGTATCGCCCGTACTCTTTAGGGTGTTAAACGGTCCATTCGACCCCGAAGTCGGCCAAAACCTGCGACTTGATAGCTCGTCGTGGCTTATAGGTTATGTCGAATGGAAGGAGCTCTATGGCCCATTTAGCAATCCGGCCCGTCGCGTCGCGGTTGTTTATAATGTCGTTAAGAGGTACCGGAGCTACCGTTATCAAACACTCTTGAAATTAGTGTCGCAGCTTCGAGATGCCATGAACACGCGTATGCTATCTTTTGATAATGTGGGTACCGGGACTTGCATGGAGTGAGGACAGTGGACACGTAATAAACCGGTCTTTGCCTTTCTATTCTTCACTCGGAAGTTTGGATTTTTGAGTGCTATCCAATGAATCCATCCCGTCGCCTGACTTTAAGTTCAGGGCTTGATCGACATCCGTCCCTCTGCGGGAATCCGGCATGGAGGGATCGGGAATCCGGACGTAACTAGTCCTTAAGATAGAAGAAGAATCGCCGCATTGCTCCTCTATCACAGCAACATGATGGGTAGCCTGGGGAGAGTTGATCTCTCTCAGATCGGTTTTAGGCCCAATCCACTCATAGTCTGTGGCGACTCCCAGGTCGGCGATGCGATCTAAGAGCTTGTTTACGGAGGAGAGCTCGATCGGATCTAACTGTTCAGCAAGTTCCGAATTAACGTGAAGATTGGTTTCGATGACTCGAAGTTATCGTCGGTAGCAGTGGCGGCTGGCGGTCATAAGAAAACCACCTAGCGAAGAGTCGACCAATGGCCAAGGCTCCTTTGGCGATAGTATCGTCTTTAAAGGCGGGATGAGGCATCCTTCTGGCGGCGGACGCAGAGGAACTCTCAATGAAAGCACCAATGTCGGTGTCAAAACCGGCGGATCTCGGGTAGGGGGTCCCGGCTGCGTCTAGGTGCATGGTAACGAGGAGACAAGGACACGATGTTTTACCCAGGTTGGGCCCTCTCGATGGAGGTAATACCCTACTCCTGCTTGATTAATATTGATGATATGGGTAGTACAAGAGTAGATCTACCACGAGATCAAGGAGGCTAAACCTAGAAGCTAGCCTATGGTAATTTCAAAAAATTCCTGCGCACGCAAGAGATCATGGTGATGCATAGCGGCGAGAGGAGAGTGTTATCCACGTACCCTCGTGAGACCGAAAGCGAAGCGTTATGACAACGCGGTTGATGTAGTCGTCGTCTTCACGATCCGACCGATCCAAGTACCGAGCATACGGCACCTTCGAGTTACGCACACGTTCAGCTCGATGGCGTCCCACGAACTCCGATCCGGCGAGCTTTGCGAGAGTTCCGTCGGCCGACGGCGTGATGGCGGTGTTGATGATGCTACCGGCGCGGGGCTTCGCCTAAGCACCGCTACGATATTACCGAGGTGAAATATAGTGGAGGGGGGCACCGCACACGGCTAAGAGATCAATGATCAATTGTTGTGTCTATGGGGTGCCCCCCTGCCCCCGTATATAAAGGAGCAAGGGGGGAGGCGGCCGGCCTAGGAGGAGGGCATGCCAAGGGGGGAGTCCTACTCCCACCGAGAGTAGGACTCCTCCTTTCCTTGTAGGAGTAGTAGAAGGGAAGGAAGAGGAGAAGGAAGGAAGAGGCGCCCCCCTCCTAGTCAGTCGGACCAGTCCATGGGGAGGGATGCGACCACCCTTTGAGGCCTTTCTCTCATTTCCCGTATGACCCATTAAGGCCTATCTGAATTCCGTAACTCTCGGTACTCGAAAAATACCCGAATCACTCGAAACCTTTCCGATGTCCGAATATATTCGTCCAATATATCGATCTTTACGTATAGACCATTTCGAGACTCCTCGTCATGTCCCCAATCTCATCCGGGACTCCGAAGTCCTTCGGTACATCAAAACACATAAACTCATAATACCGATCGTCACGAGCGTTAGCGTCACGGACCCTACGGGTTCGAGAACTATGTAGACATGACCGAGACTCGTCTCCGGTCAATAACCAATAAGCGGAACCTGGATGCTCATATTGGCTCCCACATATTCTCTGAAGATCTTTATCGGTCAAACTGCATAACAATATATGTTGTTCCTTTGTCATCGGTATGTTACTTGCGAGATTCGATCGTCGGTATCTCAATACCTAGTTCAATATCGTTCTACGGCAAGTCTCTTTACTCGTTCCGTGTCGTCATCCTGTAACTAACTCATTAGTCACAATTCTTGCAAGGCTTATAGTGATGTGCATTACCGAGAGGGCCGAGAGATACCTCTCCAGACAATCGGAGTGACAAATCCTAATCTCAAAATCGCCAACTCAACATGTACCTTGGAGACACTGTAGAGCTCCTTTATAATCACCCAGTTAGGTTTTGATGTTTGGTAGCACACAAAGTGTTCCTCCGATAAGCGGAGTTGCATAATCTCATAGTCATAGGAACATGTATAAGTCATGAAGAAAGCAATAGCAACATACTAAGCGATCAAGTGCTAAGCTAGCGGTGGGTCAAGTCAATCACATCATTCTCTAATGATGAGATCCGTTAATGAAATGACAACTCATGTCTATGGTTAGGAAACTTAACCATCTTTGATTAACGAGCTAGTCAAGTAGAGGCATACTAGTGACACTATGTTTGTCTATGTATTCACACATGTATTATGTTTACGGTTAATACAATTCTAGCATGAATATTAAACATTTATCGTGATATAAGAAATAAATAATAAATTTATTATTGCCTCTAGGGCATATTTCCTTGATATCCCACTTGCACTAGAGTCAATAATCTAGTTCACATCACCATGTGATTTAACACCAATATTCACATCTGTATGTGATTAATACCCATAGTTCACATCTCATGTGATCAACACCCAAAGGGTTTACTAGAGTCAATAATCTAGTTCACATCGCTATGTGATTAACACCCAAAGAGTACTAAGGTATGATCATGTTTTGCTCGTGAGAGAAGCTTAGTCAAGGTGTCTGTCATATTCAGAGCCGTATGTATTTTGCAAATATTCTGTGTCTACAATGCTCTGCACAGAGCTACTCTAGGGCATATTTCCTTCACAAAATCGCCATCTGAATCTGTTCAGTATCCTCTGTCTCGAATGCAACGGAATAAATGTATGTTTGTGAACCAATTAATGGCTAAAGTAATGATGGAAATGGTGGAGGAATCAGAGGTGCGAGTAGTGCGACACAACAAGCGACCAATGTTTTCGAGGCGATGTAGCAAAGCAGCAGAACTTGCCCACATGCCTATAGGCGTCATCCGTGCTGTGGTTGCAGATTGTGACGTTATAGATCGTTAGGTTATGTTCATTTATTTGCACTGGCATCAATCTTTGATTGCCCGGTGGATGTAATTTCTGTAATATATCTTTGGAAGTGCAACGTTATTCCCTGTATGCGTACCTTTGCTTGATTGGTTTTGGTCACTGTGCATAATTGCTTTCGTCGTAATGGGCTCAAATTATCTAATTTGGCCTAAATACATGTCTGAACTTTAGTGGGCCCATTAAGTTAATGGGTGGTTACTGAACCGAAAGTTAATGGTGGCCCTCTTACCTCCGGGTCGTTAACGAGCCGACATCGAAGCGGCAGCAGGTGGCCCCAATTTATTTCACGGGCCGTTAACGGGCGTTACTAAGTTTGGGCTACATATGGCCCAACTATCTTGTGAGGCCTTTAGCAGGCGGAAGAGACAGCGAGCTTATCTTGGACCATGAACAGCATGGGCGCTAAGAGCGAAAGTCGAGGTCGTATTATGCAGCCCAAGCGTGTTGTGGGCCTTTAGCAGCCCGAAGAAAGCCGGGCTGGTATTGGACCATGAAGGGCATGGGCCATTAAGCGCCAAAAATAAGGTCGACTACAAATGGCCCAACTCATTTATTGTCCGTTAACGGCTGAAAGTGACACGGGCGAAATTGGCCCAACACTTAAATGGGCGCTAAAGACCGAAACTACGGTCCGACTACAAATGGCCCATCAGATTTATGGGCTGTCAGCAATTTGAAAGACACACCGGGCGGAAATTAGCCCAACATTTAAATGGTTAGCTAAAAGGCGAAAGATGTACATCCTGAAATTTGGCCCATCCATTAAATGGGTGGTTAACGAGCGAAATCTCATCGGGCCAATATTGAGCCCAAATATATAGCGGGCTGTTAGCGGGCTCGGCGGCGATGGGCTGCAATGGTGTCAAATCTTTAACGGGCGAATTGGCACATCTCGTATGGGCCATGGGCTTAAATGGACTGACACAAGTAGGCCTTATATGGGCGGCACTGCTAATTTTCTTGGGCGGCCTTTTTCATCGGAATGGGCCCTTTGTTGGGCGTGCCCATGTCGACCTATCATAGGCTCCTCCGGTCCAATGAGTAGATGACATCTGTCCCAGCGGTGAGGCAACACGTGTTTCCTGCGGCCAATGATGATTTTACCGTGGAAAATCCCCATTGGTCGGGCTGATAACGGGTTATCGGATCCAAAACCGGACCCGATAAGCAATGGCGTTCCGTTACGGTGGATGCCGCGTGTCGGTCACCCTTGGCGAAAGCACTTACGTGACGCGCGATTTATTGTCATGGAAGTGGACACTTCGTGATGATAATTTTGGTAATGTCATGGAACACTTTTACGGCAAACACGGTATGACTATCTTGATTACGTCATAAAATCGTCATGGATGAACATGCATGACAAAAGCGCGACCTCTTGTGACAAACAGGTATCATCACGGAAGTGTATTTTTTGTAGTGAAGGTATAGGAATACCGAAGCGATCGAATCTCGGGCAAGTATCATACCCGGTAGACAAAGGGAATTGTATGCAGGATTGATTGAATCACCGACATCGTGGTTCGTCCGATGAGATCATCGTGGAACATGTGGAAGCCAACATGGGTATCGAGATCCCATTGTTGGTTATTGGCGGAGAAGCTGTCTCGGTCATATGCGCATGATTCCCTAACCCGTAGGGTCTACACATAAGGTTGATGGCGCTAGAGTTGTTATGGGAAATAGTATGTGGTTGCGAATGTTGTTGAGTCCGGATGAGATCCCGGGACGTCACGAGGAATTCGGAATGGTCGGAGGTGAATATCTATATATGGGAAGTCATCATACGGTCAGCGGAATTATTTGGGGTTACGCGGTATTGTCTTGGGACCACGAAGGGTTCGAGGGTCCTTGGGAGGTCCACCTGCCTGGAGGGCCCTATGGGTTGTATGTGGAAGGAACCAGCCCCTAAGTGGGCTGGGTGCCATCCCCTATGGCCCATGCGCCTAGGGTTGAGGTAAACCCTAAAGGGGTGCCCCCTTGGCTTGGGGCAAGCCCCTCCCTTGGCCCGCCCCCCCTCTAGATCTCATCTAGAGGGTGATTCTCCCCTTCACCCTATAAATAGAGGGAGGAGCAAGGCAGCAGCACCCTTCCTGGCGTAGCCCTCCTCTCCAACACCCCTCCTCCTCCGTGAGTGCTTGGCGAAGCCTGGCGGGCGCAAGCTCCACCACCACGCCCGTCGTGCTGCTGGATCTCTCCCTCAAGTTCTCCTCTCCCTTCTTTGGATCAAGAAGGAGAGCGTCCCGGGCTGTCACGTGTGTTGAGCAGCGGAGGCGGTTGTTCGGCGCTTAGATCGGAATCAACGCGATCTGAATCGCTCTGATCGACTCCTTCATTCGTGTTCTTATAGCAGCTTCAGCGTCGCGATCTTCAAGGGTATGAAGATGCACTCCCTCTCTCTCGTTGCTAGTCTCTCCATAGATTGATCTTGGTGATGCGTATAAATTTTTGATTTACGCAACAATCCCCAACAGGTTTACCCAGAGTTTCTTTTGGGTATCCTATGAAGACACATTTCTCGATTTGGGTTCAAGCTTATCGGTTGAAGCTTTCTCACATAAGCATCGCAGCCTCAAATTTTAAGAAAGCGACGCTTAGGTTTCTTGCTAAACTACTGATCCATCGGTGGCGTCTCAGCAGTTTAGATGGTTCCCTATTTAACGTGAATCGGCCATCTCTAAAGCATAACCCCAAAATGATAGTGGTAAATCGGTAGAGACATCATAGATTGCACCATATCTAATAAAATACTGATTCGACATTCGAACACACCATTCTGTTGTGGTGTTCGGTGGTGTTAGTTGAAACTATTCCACATTGTTTCAAATGAAGACCAAACTCGTAACTCAAATATTCACCTCCACGATCAGATCGTAGAAACTTTATTTTCTTGTTACGATGATTTTCCACTTCACTCTGAAATTCTTTGAACTTTTCAAATGTTTCAAACTTATGTTTCATTAAGTAGAATACCCATATCCGCTCAAATTATCTGTGAAGGTCAGAAAATAACGATACCTGCCGCGAGCCTCGACATTCATCGGACCGCATACATCAGTGATACTTTTTGGAATTTATAAAAAATATTGGGCGAAAGAAATACATCGAGGGCCGGGGCACATCAGCGAGAGGGCCCCCTAGTAGGGCGCCCCCTATCTCGTGGGCCCCCTGGACCTCCTCCGACCTCAACTCCAACTCCATATATTACATCTCGGGAGACAAAAATCAGAGAGAAAGTTTCATCGCGTTTCACGACCGAGCCGCCGCCAAGCCCTAATCTCTCTCGGGAGGCTGATGCAGAGTCCGTTCGGGGATCGGAGGGGATTCATCGCCGTTGTCATCATCAACCATCCTCCATCACCAATTTCATGATGCTCACCGCCGTGTGTGAGTAATTCCATCGTAGGCTTGCTGAGCGGTGATGGGTTGGATGAGATTCACCATGTAATCAAGTTAGTTTTGTTAGGGTTTGATCCTAGTATCCACTATGTTACGAGATTGATGTTGCTATGACTTTGCTATGCTTAATGCTTGTCACTAGGGCCCGAGTGCCATGAATTCAGATCTGAACCTATTATGTTTCCATGAATATATGTGTGTTCTTGATCCTATCTTGCAAGTCTATAGTCACCTGTTATGTGTTATGATCCGACAACCCCGAAGTGACAATAATCGGGTTACTTCTCGGTGATGACCGTAGTTTGAGGATTTCATGTATTCACTATGTGTTAATGCTTTGTTCCGGTTCTCTATTAAAAGGAGGCCTTAATATCCCTTAATTTCCGTAAGGACCCCGCTGCCACGGGAGGGTAGGAAAAAAGATGCCATGCAAGTTCTTTTCCATAAGCACGTATGACTATTTACGGAATACATGCCTACATTACATTGATGAATTGGAGCTAGTTCTATATCACCCTATGTTATAACTATTGCATGAGGAATCGCATCCGACATAATTATCCATCACTGATCCGGTGCCTACGAGCTTTTCATACATTGTTCTTCGCTTATTTACTTTTCCGTTGTACATTACAACTACTACAAAAACCCAAAACATTTATCTTTACTTTTGCTACCGTTACCTTTATTATCATACCACTTTTGCTACTAAGCACTTTGCTGCGAGATACTAAGTTATCTAGGTGTGGTTGAATTGACAACTCAACTGCTAATACTCAAGAATATTCTTTGGCTCCCCTTGTGTGAATCAATAAATTTGGGTTGAATACTCTACCCTCGAAAGCTATTGCGATCACCTATACTTGTGGGTTATCAAGACCAATTTACGGCGCCGTTGCCGGGAGCATAGCTCTATTCTCACGAGTCACTTGGTATTTATATCTGTTGATCACTATGAAGAACTTGAAAGGCGTTAAGACCAAGATTTATCCCTCAACTACGAGGGAGGTAAGGAAGCGCCATCTAGCTCGCACTAGATTCTCCTTCCATTATTAATAAGCTTGCGACACCTAAACCTGCTCTGCTATGAGTTACGATATGTCGCGTGTTATTGATGATGCCACTTCTGCTATGCATGATGAAACTACTTCTGTGTGTGATGCCACTTTGCCATTAGGTGAATTTCTAGATGAATAACTTGCTAGAGTTAGAGGGATGAAATTCGAAGATCCTATTCTTGATGATAGTGATGATGAAGGCTCCCTAATGATTATGTTTTACTGTTGTTCCTAAGGGTTATGTTAAGCATGAAAAAACTGCTTTGGAAATCCTTGCTTGCAATGATAGGAATGATCTTAAAAATTATTAGCTAAATGGAAGTAGCAGTCTCTTAATGCTAGAATGAAACCCGATCTTGCTTTTGCTACTTCACTTATTTGTATTCTTGATAAGGATTATGAATTCTCTGTCGATCTGATATTATTACTTTAGTTGAATCTGATCCTTTTATGGCCTTGAATCGGCACATCTTACCAAGTTGAATGATATAGCCACCCTATTTACTCATGATGAGAAGTCTACGCTATTTATATATCCTTAAGATATTTCCATTCTCATTAAAGGGTGATGCTAAGACTTGGTATAATTCTCTTACTCTGGTTGTGTCGTAGTCCCGGGATATGATTTATTACTTCTCTGCTAAATATTTCCTGCTCATAAGAACCAAGCTACCTTGCGGAAATATATAATTTGTGCAAATCAAAGAGAGAGTCTCCCACAAGCTTGGGGAGGCTTCTTGATTATAATGCTTTGCTGATCATCCTCTTAAGAAAAATGAAATACTTGATATCTTTTATAATGGACTAACCGATGCTTCCAAGGACCACTTGGATAGTTGTGTTGGTTGTGTTTTCGCGGAAAGAACGATCGTGAAGCTGAAATATTATTGAATAATATGTTGACTAATGAAAATAATTGGACTCTTCCTATGCCAGTTCCTGAAGTAATTCCTGAACCAATTGAGCCAACTCCTGATTCTATTCCTAAACCCACTCCGAAGAAGAGAGGTGTTTTATTTCTCGATCTGAAGATATGCAAGAGGCAAAGAAATCAATGAAAGAAAAAGGTATTAAAGTTGAAGATGTTAAGAATTTACCTCCTATTGAAGAAATACATGGTCTTAATTTACCGCCTGAAGAACCACATTGTCTTGATAACCCGACACAGGTAGTAAAGATAAATTCTCTCTATAGATATGATAAAGTTGAAATACCCTCTACTAAATTTCATAGCCCGTGCTTAGATGAATTTGATGACTTTATGGCAAGGCAAGAAAGTTTTAATGCTCATGTTGGTATAGAGTTAAAGAATAATGCTTTCGAGATAGGACGCGTAGGTGATAATCTGGCAAGAGTTAAAGATGAACTTCACCGCGTTAGCAAATATGCTTCTATGGTTGCTACTCAAGCTGAGCAAGTACTTAAAGCTCAAAATGATTTGCTTGATGAATTAAATAATAAAAATGACTTTGTTGTTAGAGTGGCTACTAGAACTGGTAGAATGACTCAGGAACCTTTGTATCCTGAAGGCCACCCTAAGAGAATCGAGCAAGATTCTTAGAGAAATAATTTAGAGGCACCTAGTTATTCTAAAAAGAAGAAGAAGAAAAACGATAAAACTTTGCATGCTTCTAGTGAACCTACTGTAGACACACCTGAGAATCCCAATAATATTTCTGTTTCTGATGCTCAAACTCAATCAGGTGATGAACATGAACCTAGTGATAATGTTAATGATAATGTTCATGTTGATGCTCAACATAGCAATGATAATGAGGTAGAGATTGAACCTGCTGTTTATCTTGATAACCCACAATCAAAGAATCAACGTTATGATAAGAGAGATTTTGTTGCTAGGAAGCACAGTAAAGAAAGAGAATCATGGTTTCAGAAACCCATGCCCTTTCCTCCTAAACCATCCAAGTCAAAGGATGATGAGGATTTTGAGCGCTTTGCTTAAATGATTAGACCTATTTTCTTACGTATGCGCTTAACTGATATGCTTAAAGTAAATCCTTATGCTAAGTATATGAAGGATATCATCACAAATAAAAGAAAGATACCGGAAGCTGAAATTTCCACCATGCTCGCTAATTACACTTTTAAAGGTGGAATACCAAAGAAACTTGGAGATCCGGGTGTTCCAACTATACCATGCTCTATTAAAACAAATTATGTTAGAACTGCTTTATGTGATCTTGGAGCCGGTGTTAGTGTTATGCCTCTCTCTTTATATCGTAGACTTGAATTGAATAAGTTGACAACTACTGAAATATCTTTGCAAATGGCTGATAAATCAATCACTATACCTATCGGTATTTGTGAGGATGTGCCTGTTGTAGTGGCAAATGTCACTATCTTAACGGACTTTGTTATTCTTGATATTCCTGAGGATGATAGTATGTCTATTATCCTTGGTAGACCTTTTCTTAATACTGCAGGGGCTGTTATTGATTGCAACAAAGGCAATGTCAATTTTCATGTTAATGGTAATGAGCATACGGTACACTTTCCGAGGAAACAGTCTCAAGTTCATAGCATCAATTCAATTGGAAAAGTTCCAACTATAATTTTTGGAGGTTTTTAATTTCCTCTCCCTACTATCAAGAAAAAGTATGATATTCTTATTGTTAGGGATTTTCATATCCCCGTTGAGGTAACTTAGTGTTATTCGAAATTTCTCCGGTTCCGTGTTATTCGGAATGAGTTTGTTAACAAGACTTGATCAACCTTGTTAGTGGGTTCATTTTGATGATCACGAGATGGATGAAACTAGAAGGCACAACCTTCTGTACCCTCTTTTTACTTTATGTTATTTAGATTAAATAAAGCAAAATTAGTATTATCCATCTGTTTTCTGAATTATCCGTGCATTAAAAAATAGCCCAAAAATAAAAGTGCTCCAAATGCCCTGCAAATCTAGTATGATTTTTTCTGAAATATTTGAGGATTTTAGGCACCGAAAACACTGCAGGAGGGCCAAGCTCCAGGCCACGAGAGAGGAGGGCGCGCCCCCTGTCTCGTGGGCCCCTGGTGGCTCCCCTCCACTTATCCATGTCCCCATCTTCTTCCTCTGTCTCACACAAACCCGAAAAACCAACTCAAGCACGAGTTCCAGCCACTTTTGCTGTGATTTTCGATCTCCTTGCTCAAAGCTCCATTCACAAAACTGCTTTGGGAGATTGTTGCTTGGTATGTGACTCCTCCATTGGTCCAATTAATTTTTGTTCTAGTGCTTTATTCATTGTAAATTTTTGCTGCATAGGTGACCATGTTCTTGAGCTTGCATGTTAAATCTTTGAGGTCCCAAGCAATTCCAATGCATGATATAGGCTCTAGGCACTTGTAGGAGTAGTTGCTATCAATCTTGTTTAGTTTTATTCACTTTTATTTTGAAGTTACTAAAATTTCAGAAATTTTCAGAAAAAGAAATATGCTTAGAAGAATGTACCAAGGAGGTTCCTCGGCAAAAGAAAGGTCAAGGATTGCTATCGTGAGCAAGATGTTGAATTGCCGAGGGGCGCAAATGTGCGGGCTTGTGGTGGCCATCCGATGATTTTATGGTGAAGCGGCTTCAAGGAGAATTTGGCGCATATATGCGTAATGCTGAGTGGAGGACTTCTTACAAGATAAGTGTCCATGATACTATCAGTTGATTTATTCTTTTGTGTGGAGGTTCAGATACAACTGCTCGCGTAATTCTCCTAGTGTCATGTTTGATATTTATGATACATCTTATACCATGGATTTAGAGGATTTCACAACTGTTTGCAAACTCCCGTAGTGGGGTAATATTAATGATCCTCCCAAATCTGAATTTAGAGATTTTCTTGCTAGTATTACTGTGGGAGAATCTAGGGACGTAGCACAAGCTACCATAGGGAGCATTCATTTTCCTGCTATACATTACTTTGCTCTCTTTATTGGTAGATGCATTAGCAGTAAGGGGCGAAGTATGTCACATGTGTGCTCTGATCTTTCTGTCCTCAAGAGTCTTTGTGTCAGGTTATAAAGGTTATAACTTGGGGGCAATAGTTGCACGTAGGTTGCAAATTAATAGTACGAAGGGAGATTTATTTGGAGGAATTTATGCAACCCGTGTGGCTAACTTTCTTAATATAGCTCCACGAGAGGGGGATATGATTTTACCTCCTGTTTATTTGGATAAACAAGCTATGTTCCAACATCATTTTCTTGTGAGGAATGAACAATTCCTCCATTATCGACTAATCTATGACAGACGCAACATCGTCCCTGTTACTCTTCCTGCCCCCTACCTTTTTGATTATCAGGCAAGAGGAAGATACGTTGTCACCAGGGAAGAAGCGACCGAGTATGAGAGAGGAATGGAGGCAGCTCGCCAACACGCTGCCGCTCAGGAGGCGATCGCCTCTGCATCTCAGTACAACCCCAGCTTCACTTATGGATATCAGCCAGGCGGTCCTTGGTACTAGACCAACTTAGGCCAAAAGCCTAAGCTTGGGAATCGTATTTCTCCCGACTTTACATTCATGTTCACACACTAGTCGTCGGTGCTCATACTCTTTCATTGTATTATCCATGTTAGTTTAAATTTCTTTTCTAGTTTTCTTCTTGTGTGTTTGATAAACCTTAAGAAAAACCAAAAAAATTAGTTAGTTTAATTTCCATGCTTGTATTAGAAATTAAAATGAAAATCCAAAAATATCTCTAGTTCTTCTTCTTACTTGTTGGGAGCTTTCCCGTGTAAATAGTTTTATTTTCTTTCTTTTAGGGGTCGAGAAGACCATATTGAAAATGCTTAGTGGCCCTTATATGCATGAATGTTTATTTAACTTAGAGCCTATATTACCCTGTCTTCTCTCTTGAGTTGAATGCTTGCAGATTCCAGCTTAGTCCAATGCACGTGCACTCTTATTATTATACACATTATTCGGTCATGCGAGTGAAAGGCAATAATGACGATATATGATGAACTTATTGGGATGAGAAAAGCTGGTATGAACTCGACCTCTTTTGTTTTTGTAAATATGATGAGTTCATCGTTCATGAGTCAGCTATTATGAAGTAAACATATTTTGCAATGACATTTAGAGATTATAGTTACTATGGTTTACCTTGCGTGCCAACATGCTATTAGAATGATTATGATATGATATGATGGGATGGTATCCTCCTTTGAATGAATTGAGTGACTCGACATGGCACATGTTCACACATGTAGTTGAATCAAATCAACATAGCCTTCATGATATTTATGTTCATGGTAGATTATATCCTATTCATGCTTGTTCTTGGTGTAAATTAATTTTAATGCATGTTTACAATTGTTGTCGCTCTCCCAGTTGGTCGCTTCCCAGTCTTTTGCTAGCCTTCACTTGTACTAAGCGGGAATACTGCTTGTGCATCCAAACTCCTTAAACCCCAAAGTTGTTCCATATGAGTCCACTATACCTTCCTATATGCGGTATCTACCTGTCGTTCCAAGTAAATTTGTATGTGCCAAACTCCAAACCTTCAACTGAAATTCTGTTTTGTATACTCGAGCAGCTCATGTACAACTAGGGCAGCCTACATCTTCCATGCTAGGTGGGTTATTCTCAAGAGAGTGGACTCGCTCCTCATTCACGAGAAAGGGCGGTAAAGGATGCCCAGTCCATGATCCAAAAAGATCAAAACTAAATCAAAATAATTGCAAACAAAACTCCCCCTGGGACCCGTTGAATGTTGGAGGCACTCGTTGTTTCGAGCAAGCCATGGATTAATGCTTGTGGAGGAGGGCGAGTATGAACCTTTACCATTCTGTTTGGGAACTGCCTATAATGCATGTAGTATGGAAGATACAGCCATCTCATAGTTGTTACGTTGACAGCAAAAGTATGCCGCTCAAAATGTTATTCAATCTCTATTTTAAAATCGAGCTCTGGCACCTCTACAAATCCCTGCTTCCCTCTGCGAAGGGCCTATGTATTTACTTTTATGTTGAGTCATCATCCTTCTTATTAAAAGCACCCATTGAGAGCACACTGTCGTTTGCATTCATTACTTTTAGTTTATATTGGGTATGACTTATTGGATCTCTTTTACCATGAATTACAATGTTTAGTCAGTCCTTGATCTTTAAAGGTGCTCTGCATTTATGTTTTGCGGTCTCGGAAAGGGCTAGCGAGATACCATTTTGTTATATCATGTTATGATTATTTTGAGGAAGTGTTGTCACCCGATTTTTATTATTATGGCTCGCTAGCTGATTATGTTATTGATATGAGTAATTGTGAGACCTATGTGTTATTGTGAGTATGGTTAGTTCATAATATTTGCTGAAACCTGAACACTGGCTTGACATGTTTACAACAATAAGAGCAACAGAGTTTGTCAAAGTTTTTCTTTATCACTTTCAGTTTATCAACTGAATTGCTTGAGGACAAGCAAAGGTTTAAGGTTGGGGGAGTTGATACGTCTCCAACGTATCTACTTTTCAAACACTTTTGCCCTTGTTTTGGACTCTAACTTACATGATTTGAATGAAACTAACCCGGTGACGATGTTTTCGTGAGAACTACCATGATGTTGTTTTATGTGTAGAAAAGAAAAGTTCTCGGAATGACCTAGAAATCACGGAGGCACTTTTGGAATTTATAAAAATAATGGTGAAAGAAATACATCGGGGGCCGGGGCCTGTCCACAAGACAGGCGCCCCCAGAGGCGCGCCCCTATCTCGTGGGCCCCTGGACCTCCTCCGACCTCAACTCCAACTCCATATATTCCGTCTCGAGGAGAAAAAATCAGAGAGAAAGTTTCATCGCGTTTCACGACGGAGCCGCCGCCAAGCCCTAATCTCTCTCGGGAGGGCTGATCTGGAGTCCGTTCGGGGCTCAGGAGAGGGGATTCGTCGCCGTCATCATCATCAACCATCCTCCATCACCAATTTCATGATGCTCACCGCCGTGTGTGAGTAATTCCATCGTAGGCCTTACGGGCGGTGATGGGTTGGATGAATTCACCATGTAATCAAGTTAGTTTTGTTAGGGTTTGATCCCTAGTATCCACTATGTTCTGAGATTGATGTTGCTATGACTTTGCTATGGTTAATGCTTGTCACTAGGGCCCAAGTGCCATGAATTCAGATATGAACCTATTGTGTTTCCATGAATATACGTGTGTTCTTGATCCTATCTTGCAAGTCTATAGTCACCTATTATGTGTTATGATCCGAGAACCCAAGTGACAATAATCGGGATACTTCTCGGTGATGACCGTAGTTTGAGGAGTTCATGTATTCACTATGTGTTAATGCTTTGTTCGGTTCTCTATTAAAGGAGGCCTTAATATCCCTTCGTTTCCGTAAGGACCCGCTGCCACGGGAGGGTAGGACAAAAGATGTCATGCAAGTTCTTTTCCATAAGCATTATGACTATTTACGAATACATGCCTACATTACATTGATGAATTGGAGCTAGTTCTATATCACCCTATGTTATAACTATTGCATGAGGAATCGCATCCGGCATAATTATCCATCACGATCCATTGCCTCGAGCTTTTCATTCATTGTTCTTCGCTTATTTACTTTTCCGTTGCTCTTGTTACAACTACTACAAAACCCAAAAACATTTATCTTTACTTTTGCTACCGTTACCTTTATTATCATACCACTTTTCTACTAAACACTTTGCTGCAGATACTAAGTTATCCGGTGTGGTTGAATTGACAACTCAACTGCTAATACTCAAGAATATTCTTTGGCTCCCCTTGTGTCGAATCAATAAATTTGGGTTGAATAATCTACCCTCCAAAGCTGTTGCGATCCCCTATACTTGTGGGTTATCAATCAGTATGTGTTATTTCCAATAAGTCAGTGGCTCGCTCCATTGTTTCGTGACGGAGCCTTAGTCATCTTGCCCATGAGGCATGATGCATAAGCATCACGTGATTCATAATAAAGTGATTCCAAAATCCCATCGGCATGGAGTTTCTTCATGCGATTTACACCAATATGACCTAAACGGCACTGCCATAAATAAGTTGCACTATCATTATTAACTTTGCATCTTTTGGCTTCAATATTATGAATATGTGTATCACTACGATCGAGGTTCAACAAAAATATACCACTCATCAAGGGTGCATGACCATAAAAGATATTACTCGTATAAATAGAACAACCATTATTCTTTAATTTAAATGAATAACCGTCTTGCATCAAACAAGATCCCGATATAATGTTCACGCTCAACGCTGGCACAAAATAATAATTATTCAGGTCTAACAACTAATCCCGAAGCTAGATGTAGAGGTAGCGTGCCGACGGCGATCACATCGACCTTGGAACCATTTTTGACGCGCATCGTCACCCCATCCTTAGCCAATCTTCGTTTAATCCGTAGCCCCTGTTTCGAGTTGCAAATATGAGCAACAAAACCAGTATCAAATGCCCAAGCGCTACTACGAGGATTAGTAAGGTACACATCAATAATATGTATATCAAGTAAACCTTTCACTTTTCCATCCTTCTTATCCGCCAAATACTTGGGGCAGTTCTGCTTCCAGTGACCAGTCCCTTTGCAGTAGAAGCACTCAGTTTCAGGCTTAGGTCCAGACTTGAGCTTCTTCCCGGGAGCAGCAACGTGCTTGCTTCTTTAAGTTCCCCTTCTTTCCTTTGCACTTTTTCTTGAAACTAGTGGTCTTGTTAACCATCAACACTTGATGCTCCTTCTTGATTTCTACCTCCGCAGCCTTAAGCATTGAGAAGAGCTCAGGAATTGTCTTTTCCATCCCTTGCATATTATAGTTCATCACGAAGCCTTTATAGCTTGGTGGCAGTGATTGAAGAACTCTGTCAATAACACTATCATCCGGAAGATTAACTCCCGGCTGAGTCAAGTGGTTATGGTACCCGGACATTACGAGTATGTGTTCCTTGTGAAGAACTGTTCTCCTCCATCTTGCGGTTATAGAACTTGTTGGAGACTTGATATCTCTCAACTCGGGCGTTTGCTTGAAATATTAACTTCAACTCTTGGAACGTCTCATATGCTCCATGACGTTCAAAACGTCTTTGAAGCCCCAATTCTAAGCCGTAAAGCATGGCACACTGAACTATCGAGTAGTCATCAGCTTTAGTTTGCCAAACGTTCATAACGTCCGGAGTTGCTCCTATAGCGGGCCTTGCACCTGGCGGTGCTTCCAGGACATAATTCTTCTGTGCAGCAATGAGGATAATCCTCAAGTTATGGACCCAGTCCGTGTAGTTGCTACCATCATCTTTCAACTTAGCTTTCTCTAGGAACGCATTAAAATTCAAGGGAACGGTAGCACAGGCCATTGATCTACAACAACATAGATATGCAAAAACTATCAGGACTAAGTTCATGATAAATTTTAAGTTCAATTAATCATATTACTTAAGAACTCCCACTTAGATAGACATCCCTCCAGTCATCTAAATGATCACATGATCCATATCAACTAAACCATGTCCGATCATCACGTGAGATGTAGTAGTTTTCAATGGTGAACATCTCTATGTTGATCATATCTACTATATGATTCACGTTCGACCTTTCAGTCTCAGTGCTCTGTCGGAGTAATGGGCCACAGGTAGCCTAACACTACTAGGGAAAAGGCTAGCAGCAGCGCGGGTTTTAGATGTATCGATGGCGGGTATAGGCGCTACTAATAAAGCGTCGCAGCTATTGCTTAGCAGCGTGGCGTGCCGACCCAGCTTCTGCTAGGACAAATAACTGCAGCGTTTGTTCGTTACCATCTGCTGCTAAGGTAACTACTTGCAGCGTGTTTTCTGCCCATCGCTACTAGTAAAAAAATATTTTTTATTTTTAGTGTATTTATGCGCCATCATACAAATATTGGTACAATACTAGTTATGAGGTTACATCATTATGTCCATAACGATGTGTCAAATGAAGGTGGATTAGGTTCAAGTGGAGGCAATATGTGGTGCATGTCAAAAGTATACTACTAATCCAAACTTGATCTAGTTTGGACTAGTAGTACTTTCGATGTGCACCACATGTTGCCTCCACTTGAATCTAATCCGCCAACTAAGATATTTAATCATCATCATGGTCATTACCACCAACAGTATTTATTTAATCACCACTAACACTAGCTAATAATAATCATCATAGTCATTACCACCAACACTAGCTATTTTATCATCATAGTAATAGTGTAGCACATCATCATCCTGAAACTCATTTCTAGCTAGCTAATCACTCTGATGCTCTCTCTTAGGTAAAACAACATAAAACATGTGTAGCTCTCCTCCTTGATCAAGTTGGAGCATGCAGATGAACTGTCTCCTAATCGTGGAAGCGCCTCTGTTTGCTGCCCCTAGTACTTCTGCGCTCCCCAACACATATTTGGTCCAGTCTTGCACTATTAAGCATCCGTCGCTAATCTTGAATGCACTAAAGTAATCTGTAGGATATCTTGGCGTAAGTGATAATACTCATGGTACCTTTAGTCTCGATCCCATAAGGCACAACATTCATCGAGAGTCCTGTTGAAGAACATCGTATGGTAACATACTTAGCAATGAAGTTTAGCTTCAAAAATAATGTATGGAAAAGATGCAATGAGGACAAATAGTAAAAATCTTACCATCCTTCCTAAATGGATGTGACCGTAGTTCATTACGAACACTATTGGTCATACGTTTTCAGTACTAACATTTCTAAATCCAGGAAGAAAATTTGTCTTGCAGTATCAAGATCCTCAAGCCATGAAACATAATGACTTAGCTCCTCGCGGTTTAGTTCAGCCTCGGGACAGTAGTAGGTCATGTCTACCAAGCGCTGGACATGTTTGCTTGCACGAAATAAGTGACAATACAAATTAGTTGTCAACTATTTTTGAATAAACAATATCAAAGACATAAATATGGTTGAGAAACTTACATAATGGTATAGCTGGAGGCGTCGCACATCGACCGGATGTCGGTATTACCTTCAATATCATCTTCGGACGAATATCAAAGGTGATAACCATATCAGGCTCAAATGCATAAGTCTTGCATAGTGCTCACCATGTTTTGCATCCAAAATAGGTGTAGTCGTCTGAATTGTATAATTTTGCATGGAAAATACAACAATGCTCGGTCTTCAAATAAACTTTCTTTACCTCCATGATATATTTGAAACCTATCTTATCAATACAAAAACTCTTGCATGGCAGGGGATACGCTAGTAGAATAGTAAAAAATAAGTTCAAGCAAATGAAGCGGATGTCATGCTTAGCTACGAAAAAAGACTTGTCGTTATGACTTCTGTATCCACTTCAAAGTTCTCGACCAGCTTGATCTGAAGCGCCTATCATCATCTAGGAAGATTCCGTCACACGAGGCCTTCGTCTTCGCGATATTTGCAAATACCGAAATCCTTTTCGTCGTCAGACATTTTCTATGTTCATAGTTAAAACATTAATTGAAAATTGATCGAAGACAACTACCAGGATACTCAACACACAAATCCGGGGCACTCGATATTTCCTACATATTTTGGCACAAGTCATGCCAAAATTCACGGAAAAATCCGGCATGACCTTTGCTAAAATAGGACATATCGAGCGCCTGAAATTTGTCGGAACAGAAATGAATCAACACTCCGGCAAAACATAGGCCACTCGGAGGTGTAACATGCAAACATGACCGGCCACTTGGATATAGAGCAACACAAGATATACATTTCAAAATATCTTATAGGACTCAAATTAGCATGCATTCAATAAGCAAAAGTAAATCATCTCATGCATCCCTGCATCGTCGAATATTATCACTAATACATCACGAATAGTGTCATACATATAACATCACTAATACAACTAAAACCCTAGCACACGGCCGGGTATCGGGCAGGCGGTGGACACCTGAGAGAAGGAACCATCACGGGATCATAGCTCGGTGAGATCCTGGAGAACCTGCCGGTATTGGAGAGCGACACATGCTCCAGCATAAACAAGTAGCGGCGGACGTCGCGTCCTCCTCACTGACACGGTGGCGCACCACCTCCGGAGTCCTCAAGCCTCTGGATCGTCCATGGCCTGTGACCGCCACCAAGAAGGTTGGTCAGCGGCAGGCTGGCTCCTCACCAACCTCGCCCCCGGTGAGTGGCGCCTCCAGTACCACCCGGTGGAGCCAGTCCGGACATGGCCGATCTGGTCAAGCAGGTGTCGTCCTCCGCCGACTCGGCAGCGAGGATGCGGGATAGGCATCGTCCACGTCGAGGCAGGGAAAATTGCTTTAACTAAAAATAGCAACAAGTTCTTACTAACTAGTTCTATTAATTCAACTAGTTCTTACTAAAATAAACTTACTATAAATAAAAATATTCTAATACCTAATTGGTACCAAGTTCTTAATATGCAACTAAAATAAACTTACTATAAATAAAAATAAACTTAATATGCAACTAAAATATAAAAAACCTAAGCAGAGGTAGGGAGAGGGAGGCCAGGCGTGCTCACCTCGGGTGCTCGCTGACGAGGGAGGCGGCCGAGGTCGAGGTCGAGGCTCAGGTGGGCCGGGGTGGCGGATGGCGGCGTCGAGGTCGAGGGTCGGCGCGTCGGGTGGCGTTGGTCGAGGGAGGCGTTGAATCTGGGGTCGGGAGGCTTCAGGCGGGCGTTGAGGTCGAGGTGAGGCGTTGAGGTCGGGAGTCGAGGCGTGAGGGTGTGGAGGCCTTGGTGACCCGACCGGCGGGAGTGGAGGAGTTGGATTTGGGGAAAGTGGGCGTGGGAAGGACGAACCCGTGGTTAAGTCGAGAAGTAGCGATGGCGTTCGAAAGCGTTGCTGCTACCTTAGCTTCTAGCGTTGATGATACATTCTTGCTACTCCTTTCTCTTTTTCCCTTTTCATTTAGTTTTCTTCACATTTTATTTGTTTCCTTTCACCTTATTCTATTTCTTTCATTTTCAATTACCTTTCCATTTTCTTTCCATTTAATTTTATAACCTTTAGCGGCAGCGAGTTTATATTAAAGCAGCTGCTACAAACAATGTAATGATAGCGCGGTTAAATCATAGATCGCTACTACTATGTGTAGCTTATGGGTTAAGCCGTGGGAATTTTAGTAGTAACGTGTATTACAGCAAACGCGCTCTCACCGTCGGTCTCACCTTCTTCACCATCGCTGCGACGCCGGAAGTACGTCCGCGCGCGCGCCACGCATGGGGCCTTGCTTAGCTCAGCCGCATCCATCCGCGCACCGCTCGCGTTCGCTACTCCATATATCATCTACACTAGCTATCTAGATGCAAGTCAACCACAGTCATACACTACCCAAAACACTTCCCTGATGCAAGCCAGACAATGGCCATATAATAGTCAGATTATGGCCGCCGTGCCTTAACTGCGCATCGAGATAACATTCGAACCACGCCCGGACTATGGCGTGGTTTGCTGCTATTATTGCCGCTGCATGCTTGTTCTGCAACTACTAAGGCCCTTGGCGCGCTGACCCGGCCGTGCAGCGCTCCGCTGTCCGTGCGCCTACACCCCTCTGCGCAAGCCCCACGGCTGGTGTTGCGGCTTCCCTCGGCTCCTCGTCGCCCGCGAGCTTTGGCGCCCATAGCGCTACTCGGCCGTAGCGTCCGTCGCTCTTACGCCGCGCTGCCAGCACCCCCAGCGTGCCGCGCTTCTACCTCGTCGCAGTGGCGTCGCCCTCCTGGCCTCGCGCGCGCCTCCCCGTCCTCCCTCGCGCCCGTCCGCGCTGGACTGCCATGGCTGTCCGTCCCGCACCGGTAGCTCCGGGCCCCTGCCGGCTCTTTGGGTGCTCAGCATAGCGCCGAACCCTCATGCCTCGCCTCCGCCCGTCGGTCTACTACCGGCTCGGCGCTTTCGCCCAGCGTCGCCGCTTCGTCCGGGTTGCCGCTGCCGCCTCCCACAGCCCGGTCGGGTGGCTGCCGCCGAATCCGCCTCGCTGGCGGCCTCCCCCATGCCACTGCTCCTCCGCCCGTCTCCGGTGACCGGGCCAGCTCCGCCCGTCGCCGACTCCCCCGCGCCCGTGGCCGCCTACTCCCGCAGCCGGCTTGCCACCAGCCAGCTTCGCGGCTTTGTGGCTCACCGCTTGAGTCACGCCCCAGCAGCTGTTGAGAAAGAGAAAGGGCGGTGGAAAGAAGTTTCCATGTTAAGAAAACAAGATAAAAGACCGGCTGCTCACGGACGAGAGAAAGTGGCGAGTGCCCGAAAAAAAAGGGAGTGGGTGCGGTGGAGAAAAGTCTGCGAAAAAGTGGCCAGTGCTACAAGAAAAGGGCCATTGCCCAAAACCATTCTTGGCAAGAAAAGAAAAAAAAATGTCGTCCATTGCGGATGTGTGTCAGGCCGCTGGTTGCGGGCCCGGCTGCAAAGAACCCATTGTTGTGTCGAAGTCCGCCCAACCCGGTGAAGAACAAAAAAAGACAAAGTAGTTGCCTGGAGATCCGGCCCAACTGCTCAGCAGTCGGCCCGAATCTCGGGGGCTACACCCAGTGGGCGCGTTGACGCGCCCCCGCGAATAAGAAGACAAAGTAGTCACCGGGAGATCCGGCCCGACTGCTCGGCAGTTGGCCCGAATCTCGGGGCCTACACCCAGCGGGCGCGCTGACGCGCCCTCGCGAAGAAGAAGACAAAGTAATCGCCGGGAGATCCGGCCCGATTGCTCAGCAGTCGGCCCGAATCTCGGGGCTACACCAGCAGTGCGGTTGGCGTGCCCCATAGCGAAGAAGACAAAATAGTGGGGAGATCGGCCGGCGCTCGGCGATCGGCCCGAATCTCGAGGCTACACCGATGGAGTCGCTGGCTTACGGAAGATTGCAGAAACAAAAGAAGAGTTTTGTCCGGTTGCCGGCAGCGGTAGAAGAAAGAAGGAAGAAAGAGGCGCTGCGAACGCCTGCGCCGCTGGCGGTGTGCCAAACCGGCTCGGCGCGTTCCGCTTCGCCGCCGCGCCGGTCAAGCCCGACCGGCTGGACCCTCTCGGCGCCTAGAGGCTGGGGCCTACACGAAGTGCGGCTGGCGTGCTCGCGAAGCGCGGGCGCGTCGGCTGTCTTGACGACCGCGCACGCCTACCACGAAAATCAATGTGAGCTCCTCACCGCATATTTTGCACCGCTGAAACACGGATAACCTCGGCGATGCTAAAGGGCTACCTCGCATTTTATTACAGTTGCATCACTATTACGCCTCGGCGCCCGGCGAGTTGGCCCGAGGCTGGCTGCTTGGCACTGAAGCGTTAGTTCCCGCGGGCGGCTTAGTAGCGTCGTGGTACCAAAGACCACTCTCGATCACAAACCGGCCGGAAGCGGTTGTCCGGTGGCAAGAGTGAGCGCTGGAAGCCATGCCGCAGCGTCCGGCAAGAAAAAGCAGTTAGGCGACCCGGCCGTTCCTTTACAAAGTATCTGCTCGGTGAATCTTCTCCCGGACTACGAGTATTGTACACTCCGCTTGCAGCCACTCTCGATCCACAGACCGCAGGAGCTGCCCGGCAAGCGAGCACATGCCAAGAATGGAGGAAACGAAAAAGATTAAGGGGCTTGGATGAAACAGTCGGCACCCTCCGCATAAACTTGCAATGCTAAAGGAAACATTTGATATCTCTGTGGACTAACTTTGTCTTTTGCATGATAATTTCCGTGGGAACCCCCTCCTCGCTCGGAGGCTCGGAGGCTACATTAACACTGCCAAGAACCTTGGCCCAACTTTGCCAAGTTGCCGGAGGCTCGGGGCTCTTGTCGGAGTTATTGACTCTGGGTACCCGAAGACGGTAAGACAAAAATTCAAGACATCGGGGCTAGCAAAGCCCCTCAGTATGATTGTCCGGCCGCTCCTGCCGGCTCCCCGTCCGACTGCTCTGCCCGGCCAGCTGTCGGCTGCTGATCTTGACAAGACACCGTGAGGCAGCTACATGCACAGCATTGTTCATTTGTCACCCCAGCCATCATGTATAGTGTCACTTGTCCCTGGAACTATTTATGAAGTGACCGAGGACAAGCATGACACCACCATGCCTTACCCATGCCACCACTTAGCATAGATAGTAAGCTAGCCACACTATATATATGAGCATCCATCCATCCATCCAGGAGAGGCTCACAGCCACGAGTGCCACTATGGCCTCTTGGCCATTCACACACACTCTCACGCATGCATGCTAGCTATTAAGACAGCTAGCTAGCTCACACATACATCCATTCATCCATCCACCCACGGCCAAGCACATACTTGTGCCCATATGCATATACGAGGCCAAATGCCGGCGGCACTAACCTCAGATACAGCTCCAGGTGCACTCTGTATCAGATATACCACATATACTCAGACATGCAGGAGTAGGGGTATTATCTCTCCGGAGAGCCCCGAACCTGGGTAAACTACCGCATACTAGCATACCGCTCCCGGGCCTACTCGGCAACAGTCTTGCCCTCACACTAAGCCATCTGTGGCATCACATCCGTCTTGCACCCCGTGAGAATACCCACGACGGTTAGGCGCCCACCATGGGCGAGTGCACCATCGTCCGGAGACCTGTGCGGGCAGGAACCTTGTTCCTTGGTACCCGATCGCTGCGTGTACGGAGGTCATTTGTGCGGCGAGCTGCCTCGCCGATCATGTTGGCGAGATCTGCCTCTCCGACGAGCCCACATCCGATGCGGGCACAGAAGGCCCCGAGAGCCACCTCGTGATCCTCCTCGATCAGCTCCACGTCGCCAGCGAGCCTGCTGCCGACTTGAAGTCGGTTGGCTCCACCGAACCGATGCTTGTCGACTCCGACACGGCGTCGCTTGATGTGTTCCCCACCAACGTGGTGGTCTACGACGAACCGCTCCCTCGCGCGGACAGCGGCGGTAGCACCGTCAAGGAGGTGCTCGTCATCAGCCACGGCGAGCACTCTGGCGGAGGTGGCCAGGATCCGCTGCAGACGGCGCTGCAAGACCTGACTGCGCCCATTCACGAAAACGCCGACGGCTGAGGCGGCTGGAAACCGCGCGCCCAGCTCATCGAAAGCGCCAACAGGCTGGCCAGCATGAGACGCCTTTCGGAGGCCTACCAGCGTGAGATGGATCGTGTTGTCGGCGGCACGCCGGCTCCTGGTGGGCCTAGCCGCGTTGGCATGATCCGGCAGCCTTGGCGGCCATTACCGGCATGTTGAAGAGCGAATCGCCCGTCTACCTGCGCCGTGGAGAACATTGAGCTGCCCGGCGGCGGGCGAAGCTAGACAAGCTCGAGGCGACGAGTGTCGCCACATGACGAAGCGCGTCCAGCAGCTCCTTGACCGCAACGCCCGGCAACCGCAAGCCGGCTGCTGCGCGGCGCGTAACGGCGGCGGCGACCGCCTCCTATGCTGAGAGCAAGGTCGACATCTCGGGCGCCCGGCCGGTGGCGTCTGTGATAGAAAGACAAGGCGGCTCACGAGCCACGGTCGGACTTCGCATCACCATCGAAACACGACCAAGATGACCGCCCAAAGCGGTGCAGCGGCAGGAAGCGGCTGTCGCCTCCCCTTCTGGGGAGGCGCATTTTCCGCCGGCTTGTCGACCACCCGATGCTCGGCGACCGCCTTGTTCACGAAGAAAGTCGGAGAAAACGGCGCCCGCCACGGATCGACCGCCTCAACCGATCCACAGCACTAGAAGAAGAAGGCTGGGTCCACCTTGTTTTGGCCCGCATTGAGATGAGCCCTTCCCCAAAGGGTTCACACTCCCCAAGATACGCCCAAGTACACCGGCACCGTGAAGCGGAGGCCTGGCTGATCGACTACTCCACGATTGGTCGGCATATTAAGCAGCAACAAGCGGTGGCCGTGAATTACGTTCGCTCATGCTCAAAGATATCCACCAAAGGCGAGTGTGGTCACCAGCGGCTTCAAACACTCATTGCCAAAGCTTTCCGCCATGGTTTTCTGGCGACTGCTCTAGAAGATGCCAAAGACTTGGTCGAGAAGTTAAAGGGTGCGAAGTTCTGCTCCAAGCCACATTTGCGGCTTCTGCACTCAAGACCATCCCGTCGCCCTAGCCCTGCGGTTTAGGGGCTGGACATGGTGGGACCATTCAAGACAACAGCGGCATGACTCACATGCTAGCCATGGATGGACAAGTTCACCAGTGGATAGAAGCAAAGCCAATTAAAGTTGAATGGTATGACTGTTGTGACTTTCATCTCAAACATCACCATCGGTATGGTATACCACCTGCATCATCACCGACAGCGGCACAAACTTTGCCAAAAGCGCCTTGGCCCATTCTGCGCGACATAGGGCATCCGGTGGACCTAAGCGTCGTTGCCCATCCAGGTGATCGGTGGAAGCGAGCAAGCGGCCTCATTTTATGCGGCATCAAGCCCGGTAGTCGAGCCTACGGGCGTTCGGCGGCTGTTGGCTCGACGACTGCCAGCCATCCTCACGAACTGCGCGCACAACTACGAACAAGTCAAGCGGCTTCACGCCCTTCTTCCTCGTCTCTGTTGCGAAGCCGTCATCTGGACGGACATAGAATTCGACTCCCTCTGAGTCACCATGTACACCGAAGAGAGCAAAGAGGCTGCAGAAAGGCGGCGTTGATCTCTTTGGAAGAGGGCCAGCTGACAGCATAGTCGGTCCACCATCTACTGCGAGAGTCTACTGCGATACTACAACGGAAGGTCAAGCCAAGATCCTTCAAGAGGACCTTGTATCCGGCTGATCAGCGAACAGCCCGGCCAGCACAAACTCTCGACACCTGTAGGAGGCCTTCATCATCGGCAAGGTGTTGAGCAATGATTCCTACTACGATCGATGCTCGAAAGCCTCGAGCACGCAAAAGGCGACTCCGGCAAGGAGGCAGGTAGCCATAGAATGCAAATCTCCTTGAAGGTTTTCGATTGATGCGGTATGTACTTCCGCTACCTTTTGTATTAAATCACGAAGACTCGGGTCCCCAGAAGAGCTCGAGGACTACCCTCTTTATCTATATGATAAGTATTATGCCTATGAATGTGTTATTTCATTAGTCCACTTTGGCACGGGTTAAACCCGGTCGGCCGGGGCCTGCCGCCTAATACTATGTGATGCTTCTGCAGCCGGACAAGTAATGTGATGGCATAAGCCCTCTCACCTTAAGCCGCATTCGCAGCGGAGCTGCTGTATAGTAGGTGGGGAGTCAAAACAGAAAGGTTTATGAAAAATGGATAAGGACCCAAAAGCATGCACATAGTTCAAGCCGACTTCCCGCCTCACCGACCGTGGCTGAGCAACCCGGCCCGGCTTCTCTTAATTTGCTAAATGCTCTAAATGGCTAAGTACTTACCCTCCCAAAGCAGCCAAGTACTTGACCCAGTGATGGTCTGAGAGGCGGATTGACCGGCTCGGAAAAGGCGGCAGCCAAGGGAGGCGGCAAAGTAAAAAAGCCAAGGCGAGAAAGCAAGGAAAGATAGAACTTCGGCAAAAATATTTACATATCAAAAGGCCCTTGGCCAACATTCAAAGTTTGAAATACACCCTTGGGTGGAATTGTCTGAATTAACAAAGTTTATCGAGGCTGATAAGCGGTAAAAACAAAAGATAAATTGGCAGCCTAGGGAGCAGCCGAGGCGGGTTCGTGCGGAGCAGGGTGGGTCGGTGGTGCCGGTTAGTGGAAGCGATGACCTGGTCGATCCCGCTTAGTCACCTTCCGGCCGATCGGCTCGTCGAGGCGTGGCTTTCGTTCTTTGGGCGCTTGGCGGCTGAGCTGGCCGTCTGCTTCAACCTCTGGCGCTTCCTCTTCACTTTCCTCGTCCTCCTCGTCTTCTCCCTCATTGCTGGAGTCGATCACTTCGGCCGAGTCCTCTCCGTCCTCCGGGTTCAACCCGAACCACTCCTGTGGCGCCTCAGTACCGTTCTCAGCCAACTCAGGAATGAAGATGCTGGTGTTGGTGTACTTTCGCTGATCATGACCCGCAGGATAAGATCATGCTACCCGCCAGCTCTTCTCACACTTCCCGATCGAAGCGGTGGCCAAGCTGGGCTAGATCTAGCAGGGTACCTGCCTTATGACAAACTCAAGGCCGGCGTGCTGACCGGGCAGGAACCTCAAGCCTCCAGGCGGCCGTCCGCCACCTCTAGCCCGATCGGCAGTCGGCTGGTGTGCGTCAGGCCCAGCATGTCTCGGCCCGCAGGCGGAGATCGCTGGCGCCCGACCGCGAGATGGTTGCTGCGACATCCGATGTAGGCTGGTGAAGCGCGAACGGATCTTTGAGAAGCTATTAGCTCTGGTCCGGGGGCATTGGCGGCAATCTGCGCACCTTCCGCCCTCAGCCCTTAGCGATCGGCCTCGATGGCCTGATTAAGCAGCGCCCGAGTGACCGGGAAGAAGTCTGCTCAAGCGAAGCAAAAGAGCCAAAATTAGAAATGAGAAGCGGCTCGATCGGCGGCGGCGGCTTAAGAAATAAAGAAGAGCTTACGTTTACTTTCGTCTTGAGCTGCGTTGGTTTTCCTCGAAGAGAGGGTGATGCAACAAGTGTAGCGTAAATATTTCCATAGTTTTGAGAACCAAGGTATCAATCGATGGGAGGCTCCTCAAAGTCCACGCACCTACACAAACAAGCGAGAACTTCTTAAGCAACGCCAATAAAGGGTTGTCAATCCCTTCCACTGACCACTTGCGAAAGTGAGATCTAATAAAGATAGTAAGATAAGATAAATATATTTTGGTATTTTATAACATAGATGCAAAAAGTAAAGATGCAAATAAAAGTAGATTGAAAGCAAATATTGTGGATTGATGCAGGGCAGGGATCCCAGACTTGCTGCTGTGACTGCTGGCGTGATGTCAAGGAGGCCAGGACAGCCCATCTTCATCAACGCATGCTCAAGACCCTCGCGAGGGCCAAGCCTCATGAGGCGGGGCGACCAGGAGCTTCCGAGGCACGGCCTCGTCGAGGCTGGCTCATGAAGGCCGAGAGTTCAAGGCGGGGTACCTCGCGAGGTGCCTTATGGCGTAAGCCATGCGACCAAGAGGCGCCCGAGCTAGCCGAGCAGGCGCCAGCCAGCCGCGTCCTTCTTTCCTCTTTGGTGCAAAGGGGAAGCGGCGCGGGCAAGAGCATCAAGCAAAATCATCCGTTTGGATTGCAACAAGACCAAGACCAGCCCCCAGCGGCTGGAATGCAGTCATCATGGAGCCTAGCGAGCGTCATCACGGAGCCTTTGGCGGCGAGGACCAACTTTAGTCAGGATAAGTGTACCGCTGTTTCCCCTTCAAAATGGCCAATTGTTGGCGCCCTTCCCGCTCAATATTTGGGAAGGGCCGGGGCAACCGTCTATATAAGTGAGAAGCTAGCCACCATAGTAGGGCGGAGGATCCGCCATTGGAATCGAGAGAGATAGAACCCGATCCTCAAGCTAAATGACGGGATACCACATAGCAGTTTGCTCCACAGAAACGAGACCCTCGTGAGGCTGTTCTTCCCTGTCTTGTTCCTCAATAGCCAGAGGCAATCCACCACACCACACCTTTGGGTAGGGTATTACACCACGATGGTGGCATGAACGATATAAATCTTCGTCTCTTGTGCTGTTCTTGCTTGTAGTTTGGGTCCCCATGATTGGCGAGTGCGAGACGGTGGAGGTTGGATCTCCGCGCGCACGAGTTGAACCTTAAGGGTGCTCGGAACCCGTAATTCGACATTAGGCGTGCCGAGTGAAAGTCTTGCGGAATCTGCCTTTCGTCGCCTCGTTCTTCCCGACCACATAACCATGTCGGCGCTTCGTCGGGCCAGCGCGGCAGCCTCGAACGCCCTCGCCTCCCATATCCGCTAAGCGGCTCCGTCGGTAGGCGTCCTCGTCGTTCCCGTGCTTTGCTGTATCGCGCGCCGCGGCACCGGCGAGGAAACGAGCAACAGCGTCGTCCAGCACCCGTCCATGAGGCGGGGCGACCTTACCACCGCCATCGCTCGCTGGCGTTCGCCGTCGCTTGCGGCCTTGTAGCACCGCTTGAGACCCGAACTGCACTCATCGCGTGACCAGCGAGCTCCTGCCCGCTACCGCCCGTCGGCAGCGTCTCTGAAGAATAGCTCGACGAAAGTCGCCGAGCTCGTCCAGCTGCGAAGGCGACCCAGCGCCGTCCGTCTCTTGCTACCGCACCCCACCGTCGCGACGATAAACTCGGGCGCCTCAGCGCCTCCTCCTCAAGGCAGCGCCACAGCCCCAAAGCGGCGGCCCCTGGCGGAACCCCGTTCCACTTGATCGCCAGCAGCGACAAAGTAGAAACTGCCGAAGTTCCTCGCCCCAAGAAGCTGCCCGGCGCTCCCGCTCCACGCGTCAAGACCCTGTGCTTGGCGCGGCCTTGAGGGAGGCACATAAGACCAACCTCTCACTTACGTCCAGGGCCCGCGATGGCCACGGCGAGCTGCAGCGCCTTCTGCCAGAGCTGCGCGGCACTCCAGCGTAGCCACGCCAAGTTCAAGCCGGACCTGCCTCCCACGCTCGGCCAGCGGCTGACCCCGAGGAGTTCCTCGGCTCTCTGAGCTGGGCATCGAGCTACTGCAGGGGATGAAAAGGTCATGGCGAACTGGTTTTCCATAGCGCTAAGGGCCGGACCCTTTTGGCTCTGAATCTGGATACGGCGAACAATCTCTTCTGGGCTGAGATCTTTCCTTCATCGCTAACTTCAAGGTACTACTTGACGGCCACCCGCCGTGATGACATCGCGCGGATCAAGCAGACAGCGGAAGCGTTGCAAAAGTACATCAGGCGCTTCAACAGCAGCGCGCCTCAAGATCCCGAGGTAACGAGGAGGCCATCATCTGCGCGGCCTTCTCGGCGTCGCGACATCAAGATGAAGGAGGCTGGCGATGCGAAGATCTATGCACCTCCACAAGCTGTTCAACTTGGCGACCAAGTGCGCGAGGAGCTGAGGCGCCTCTCCCTCCTCAGCTTGCCGCGGATCTCGAAAAAGGCCAGGGCGTGAAAGCGCCGAAACTGCGTGCTCGCGGCGAACCGGACAAGCGAAGCGTTAGCCCGGGTCACTCTAGGGCAGCAGCTGCGTGTGCCACGACCTCCACCTAACGCAATGAATGTCAAGAGCTCGGGCGTGCATGAAGGTCGACCGGGCGCCCAGCTAATGACGAGAGCTATAACCGAAGAGGAAAAGGAACGGGGCGCTGGGAATGACCGGCCGCGCCAAGGGTGGCCGGACCAACCTGGGAGTGGCAAGACCCACCTCGCGGGGAGGATCAACCTCGTGAGATCGTCCCCAAGGCAGAGCCTCCCTCGTGCCGCCGCCACCAAGAGTCGAACCGTCCGGGGCCGAGGTGGGGGCTTCCGGGAAATGCGATCGCTGCATCGGCGGAGCTCAAGCCCGCCCTCACCACATCTTCAAGCAGTTGGTGAAGTGAATGCAGTCCTCCCAAGCTCGAGTCCACGCGCCCTCTCAAGTGGTGGCGTCGCCATCACGTTCAGCTCGGCGGATCAACTCAAGGCGCAGCCCGGGGGATTCTCCCAATGCTTTGCTCCCAATCCCGACGCTTGGTCACGGACCCTCATCGGCGGAGCATGGCTCAACGTCTGTCGGGAAACATTCAACAATCTTCAAGTGCCCTACGTCCCCAGCCAGCCAAGCCCTTCTCGGTCACCCGGCTCCACGTCCCGATCGGGCAGGTCCACCTTCCTGTCACCTTGGGGCCCGCGACCTTCAACAGGCTCATAAACTTGGCGTCGCCCATTACTGCCGTCTAGCGCCATCTCGGGTACCCAGCGTTGGCCAAGTTCATGGGTAACCCACCATGGACAACATCCTCAAGATGCGAGGAAGCGGGGTCATCACGGTGCCACTGTGAAGAGAGAGATGGGTGCTCCCGGGCGAGCTTTCAACCGCATATTTGGAAGACCCAGACCCGGGGATGCCTCCGAGGCCACCAAGAAGAAGGCATCGCCGGCCCGGCTCTTCAAAGATAGGCCCCGGGGCCCCACCGGGGAGCCTCCTTCCATTCATAGGAAGGGGCGGCGCCCTCCTCGGCGGCTTGGGGCTCTCCCGGAGGGCCGACCTGAAGGTCTCGAGGGGCTTGGGCCGTGGGCGTGTTTGAAGCACGTTTCCATAGCGGGGGCAAGACCGGAGGAGAACCCCCAAGAGTTCTACCAAGGCCATTCGGGAATTCTGAGTCAAGGGTCATGAGGGCAGCCGCCGCCCGTGTGGCCCCCATCCAGCGAGGATGGTGGGCTGGCGTCTGCATCGACATCCAGGGCTCAACCCGCATCTCAAGCGCCTCGGCCCTGAGTGGGGCGTTAGTCCGCCCCGTCGCATGCCTTATGGCCCAAGCAGTCTCCTTTGGCGTCTCATGAGGACCATCACAGGCTCAAGAGGTGAGCCCGCCGCAGCCTGGGGAGATGGAGATGGCCATGAACGCCCGGCCTCGGGCCCCAGGCCCGGGGGTGGGGGCCGTGAGGATCGGCTCCCGGCCCGGTCTGCTACATCAACAATTCATCCTCAACATCCCGGTGACATCTTTAAGTTTATTTCGGTTTGGGGGCGCCTTCGGCGCATTATTCCAAGGCGTGGGTGTCCTGCGCATGTATCCTTTCATTTCATGTCTTTAGCTTATCCTGTTGGGCGCCCCTCGGCTGCATCATCCCCAACCGCTCGGGCCATCCCGGCTTATCCTTCATGCGTTTTCCTTAGGATTATGCTCTCGTTCCACCATGCTTGTTATTTGGTGCCTTCTCACGGTGGCGAAATCTTGCACGTTAAAGGGGTGCCGAGCATCGCGACTCGGGCTCCTCGGCCTCAAACCCTCACCCGGTCTTGACCATGGCATCGCGACGGCTTGCAGCCCGGCTGAGACCGGAGGCCGGGACCCGGGGCGTGGGGTTGCCATCCAATCCTTGGCGTTAAAGGGGTGCACGAGAATCGCGACTCGGGGCTCCTACCACCTCTCCGCCCTCACCCTCTGGTCTTGTCCATGGCATGGACCTGGCTTGTCGGCGGTAGAGACCAGCCGAGCCGGGACCGGGGCGTAAGTTGCTCGTCGGCCAGCTTGCAGTTAAAGGGGTGCCGAGCATCCGCACTTCGGGGCTCCTACCGGCTCTCCGGCCCTCTTCTGGTCTTGTCCATGGCATAGCGACACAGCTTGCCAGCGGCGAGACCAGCCGAGGCAGGACGAGGGCGTCGTGGGGTTCGTCATCTAACTAACTAGCAGCGTTAAAGGGGGGTGCACAGGTATGCGACCCAGGGCTCCTCAGCTCTCGGGCCCTCACCCTCTGGTCTTGTCCATGGCATCGCGACGGCTTGCCAGCGGCGGTGAGACCAGCCGAGCAGGACGAGCGTAAAACCGGCGCCAGCCAAATTTGCAGGAACACACTCGAAGATGGGCCCGAGCGGTATAACCCGCCTTGGTGAGGGCCTCGTGAGTCAGCGCTAGCTCACGGGTGCCAGATACACCTCGTCCGGCCCTGCAAACCGCCATGCGTGTCGAGTGAAGCTACATATCACGCCAGGGGGCTCCTCGGGGAGAGCCCCTCCACGTTCGATGGAAGCACCATGCCCAGCTGGCTGAGCGACCTTGCCGAGGGCAGCTATGCAGTATACATCGAGAAGCGCTATGCTCATGCGCTGGTGATAAACAAGCGAGGGTGGCCTCCCAAGTTGGCATCAACCTCGGGGAGCGAGGCTCGGTGTCGGCCTCATGCGCCGCGCCTCCCCTGGGAGGCGCCCGGCGTGAGGGCTGGGCAGGGGCTGCGCCAGAGTCACGCCCAGGCCGCCGCCACCCAGCCGAACCCCTCGGGCCTGAGACCGTCGCCACGCCACTCCCAGCCGAGCCAGAGTGCGCATGTCGTTTGGCGTTAAGGGGACTCCACGAGCATTGCAGTCAGAACCCTAACTAGTCACGTAGCCCTCACCCTTAGTTCGAAAGGCTAGCGTGACGGTTGGGGGTATCGCGGAGGGCAGGCTGCGGGCGTGGAAGCAGTGGATCCGTCAGCGCCTCACCTCCCTACCTGTTAAATGCGCCAGGGGGACTCCCCAGTCGCGACTCGGGAGCTAACGTCCATGTAGCCCTCACTCCTTGGTCCGTCCTGGTTTCCGGTCGGGCGGGGCTAGCAATGAGAGTATGCAGGGCCGGGCTACTGGCGTAGAACATAAGCAAGTAGGAAGCACAAATTTCAAAGAATTCAAAAGCAAATATTACAGTCCACACTGTTATCGCGATACCAAGCCAAAGTTTGCGCCTCCCGAGGCATGATACATGTGCAGGAATTAAAAGCAAGACAGGAGCATGGCGGAGTCACTTGTCGGCGGTGGAGCAGCGTGGAGTGGGCTCGCCTGTAAGCAGCAGGCGGCAGGCGCTCCGCGGCTTGGTCTGAAGGCCGAACTTCCAGAGGCCTCGGCGACCCTTCACAGCCTCGGCAGCGGCAGCGCGCTCGCCGCTGCCGGCTCCGGCAAACTATCCATGTCGGCTGGGATCGCAAAGATAGATGTGGTGAGGATCCGGCGTCGGTGCCGCGAAGACAAGACCGCGCCTCGGCCTGGCCCGTGGGGCCAAGACCAAGAAACATCTTCAAAGCGCGGATCGGGAAGGAAGCGGCTTGGCGGGCCGTCCTCTCGCCCGGCGATGGGCTCTCTGGGCCGCTGTCATAAGCTCCCTCGGCGGAACGAGCCTTCCTCCATATCCATGAAAGGCCATGCGATCTTGGAAGGACCCGCCTTGGCGTCCAGCTCGACCTTCCTCGCCTCCGTTCCTGCTCCAGGCGCCTGGCGGTCACGGCGCCTCTTCGACAGCCTCCCGGTCCTTGATGGCGCCTGCAAGCCTTCATGCCTTCCTCCTGCTCTGGCGGGGCGGGCCTCCTCGGCGAGCTGTTGCGGCCCTTCAGCTCACCCTCCGGCGTCTCCCGGCGCCTCGGATCTTTGGCTGCCTCCCCAGGGCAACATCGCGGGCTACCCGCCTCGTGAACAGCCACTTCTCCTCGTCACAAGTCGTCGAAGCCTGGACCAGCGGCCCGAATCGAGCGTCGGTGCGAATCCAGCGGAGGCCAGCTCAGCGCCCGGCCTGGCGGTCGGCACCCGAAGATCCTGCCGAGCCGGTCCATTCAGGGCAGCGCGATCGGACCGGGAGGAGTCGGAGAGCAGCGTTGGCGGAGTAGGAGGAGTTGGCGGCGTAACCACTGCCACGGCCGGAACCCGGTGGCGCCCACGCAGCGGTGGGAAGCACCCAGCAAGGCCACCTCGGTCGCTGGACCAAAGGGCTGGCTTCCTCCAGGCTCAGCCGGGCCTGGAGGGCGGGCAGAAGGCCTGGGCGTCGGGATCATCTTCTTTTGGGCAGAGGCACCGCCCAGATGGGGCCTCGAGGCCCCTTCCGGCTTCTTCGCCGGGCGCCAGCCTGGCCGAAGCGTGGACATCAGATCTCGTCGGCAGAACAATAATCAAGGCAGAAGGCAGGAACTTACAAGTTCGCGGTGGACTCAAGCAGCCTCGGCCATACTTGAAGCCGAGAGCGGCTCGGGGATCACTTCAAGGGGACCGGAGGCGGGAGGCGCGCGAGGATCGCCCGGGGCGAGGCGGACCCGTGGGACCAGCCCAGTCGGTCCTTCTTCGGGATCGGGGAGTCTGCCTCCCCCGCTCCTCATCCTCGTCGTCGTCACTCTCGGGGAGGCGGAGAGCAGGGCCTGCGCGCGGGAGGCCCTTGACTCCCCGATCAACCCTCCGGCTCCCTTTCCTCCACCTCTTGCCGGAGTCGGAAGGGACCGTCCTGAGGTCCTCCGGAGCCTCCGGGCCAACCGTCCCATTGAAGGCGGGCATGGACCCCCAGCCTGCTCCCAATCCTCGAAGAAACAGAGCGCAGGCGCCTCAGTCTCGCTACGCCCCAACCAGGACTGGAGGACTCGCGAGATCCTCCCAGCTAGGGCCACGAGGCTCGGGTGAGGTCTCCACATCAGGCAATCTTGGCAAAGTGGAGCCGATTGGTGCCCAGAACTCCCTCGGCAGCCTGAGTCAGCCTCGCCGCGCCCGCGTCGTCAAGCTTCAGATCGCATCCATCCTCTCCGGCAACACTTACGCGAGGATCCTGAAGCTTGCTCGGGACCAGTCGTCGGAACTCTCGGCGGCTCCGTGGGCGAGGATCAGGAGGTGGATCCGCCCGGCATCCTAAGACCCACTTGCTCCGAAGCCCTCCATCCGCTTCCCGGTGTTTGAAATGGCAATGGCTCCGCCATATCGTGGCTTCAGCCTGTGGAATGCTTTCCAGGAGAGTCGGAGGAAGAATAGTGGCAGCAAGGCCACGAGGCTTCACCCGACATGGGCCTCACAATAGTAGCGAAGATTGCGGAAGAAGGGCGGAGTTGGGATGAAGGTGCGAGTGTGAATGTTGTAGTGATGGAGGACGGAGAAGAAGAACTTCGAGAGAAGGGAGGCGGCAGACCAGCAATGATGGCGCTCATGAAGAGCGGGTGAAGGTACTCCCGACCCTTGAGGCGGAGGAGCGACCTTGAACACCCCGTCCGTGGCGCCCTGCGCCTCGCCAACCGGCGCATCGAGACAAGGCTCGGCTGACACATTCGGCGGGTCAAAGGCGGGAGAGTACCGAGCTCAGCCGGGGTTTGACGAGCCATGGTGGCTAGGAGCACAAAGGCGGAGTGGATCTGAAGGTCTTGGAAGCGGGAGGAGAGGCGCAAAAGGGGATCGGCGACAAGCGGAGAAAGTAAGGAGGCAAGGAAGATGCCGCTCTATTATCAACCAGCAGCATTCTGAGGCGCCACGTCCAATCAACGACCAGGCGCAAACCGAGCTTAGAGACCTGACCCGCACTGCCTTCGCCTCTGCGGCCAAGTCAGGCGGCCGTGGCCAGGGGCTCTTGCAGCGCGTTCGAGCAGGGGTCCCAGACTTGCACTGCTGCGCTGCGGCGTGGCTCAAAGGAGGCCGGGACAGCCCATCTTCATCAACGCATGCTCAAGACCCTCGCGAGGCCAAGCCTCATGATGACGGCGGCGAGCTTCCTCGAGCACGGCCTCGTCAGTAGCTCATGAAGAGGCGGAGTTCAAGCGGGGTACCAAGGCGCCCGCCGAGCGCCGGCCAGCGTCCTTCTTTCCTCTTTGGTGCAAAGGGCGGCGGCAAGAGCATCAAGCAAAGGCATCCGTTTGATTGCAACAAGACCAAGACCAGCCCCAGCGGTTGGAATGCAGTCATCATGGAGCCCAAGCGAGCGTCATCACGAGCCTTTGGCGGGCGGGACCAACTTTAGTCAGGATAAGTGTACCCATGTTCCCCTTCAAAATGGCCAATTGTTGGCGCCCTTCCCTCAATATTTGGGAAGAGGCCCGGGCCTTCGATCTATATAAGTAGAGCTAGCCACCATAGTAGGACAGAGGATCCGCCATTCGGAATCCAGAGAGAGAGATAGAGACCCGATCCTCAAGCTAGAGCGACGGGATACCACTTAGCAGTTCATCGCTCCCACCAAGAACAGAGACCCTCGCGAGGCTGTTCTTCCATGTCTTATTCCTCAATAGCCCAGAGGCAATCCACCACACCACACTTGGAGTAGGGTATTACACCACGATGGTGGCTGAACAGTATAAATCTTGCGTCTCTTGTGTTGTTCTTGCTAGTAGTTTTGGTCCCATGATTGGCGGTATGAGGCGGTGGAGGTTGGATCTCAGCGCGCACCCGAGTTGAACCTTAAGGTTTGCGGAACCGTAATCACAAATATGATAAGAGATAGACCGGGGCCATAGGTTTCACTAGAGGCTTCTCTCAAGATAGCATAAGTATTACGGTGGGTGAACAAATTCTTGTCGAGCAATTGATAGAAAAGCGCATAGTTATGAGATTATCTAGGCATGATCATGTACATAGGCATCACGTCCATAACAAGTAGACCGACTCCTGCTGCATCTACTACTATTACTCCACACATCGACCGTTATCCAGCATGCATCTAGAGTATTAAGTTCATAAGAGCAGTACGCATTAAGCAAGATGACATGATGTAGAGGATAAACTCATGCAATATGATATAAACCCCATCTTGTTATCCTCGATGGCAACAATACAATCGTGCCTTGCAACCCTTTACATCCTTTGGGTAAGGACACATAGATTGAACCCAAAGCTAAGCACTTCTCCCATGGCAAGAAAGACCAATCTAGTAGGCCAAACCAAACTGATAGTTAGAAGAGACTTGCAAAGATAACAATCATACATAAAAGAATTGAGAGAAGATTCAAATATTGTTCATAGATAAACTTGATCATAAACCCACAATTCATCGTATCTCGACAAACACACACATAAAGAGTTTACATCGAATAGATCTCCACAAGAGAGGAGAACATTGTATTGAGATCCAAAAGAGAAGAAGCCATCTAGCTAATAACTATGAACCCGTGGAGTGCGTGTAAACTACTCACAACTCATCGGAGGGCAAGGATGTTGATGTAGAGGCCCTCCGTCTTGATTCCCCCTCGCGAGTCTTGGCGAAGGCTCCAAGATGGGATCTCGCGGATCTGAAGGTTCTGGGGTGGAAATTGTGTTTCGTGGTGCCCTGGATGTTTTGAGTGCGTAGAGTATATATAGGAGGAAGAAGTACGTCGGTGGCCGAGGGCCCACGACGGTAGCGCCCTATGGGGGCCTCTATCTAAATGGCTTCCTCGAAGCTTGACTTGCACTCAAGCTCTCCGGATCACGTTCGTTCCAAAATCACGCTCCCGAAGGTTTCATTCCGTTTGGGCTCGTTTGATATTCCTTTTCTTGAAATACTTGAAATAGGCAAAAAAACAGCAATATGGTGGGCCTCCGGTTAGTAGGTTAGTCCCAAAATGATATAAATGTGTAAAATAAAGCCCATAAACATCCAAAGGGGTAATATAATAGCATGGAACAATCAAAAATTAGAGATCGTTGGAGGCGTATCAAGCATCCCCAAGCTTAATTCCGCTTGTCCTCGGTAGGTAAATGATAAAAAGAAATTTTGATGTGGAATGCTACCTAGCATAATTCTCAATGTAATTTTTCTTTATTGTGGCATGAATGTTCAGATCCAAATGATTCAAAATAAAGTTCATATTGATAAAAGAAATAGTAACACTTCAAGCATACTAATCAAAGTAATCATGTCTTCTCAAAATAACATGGCAAAAGAAAGTTCATCCTACAAAATCATATAGTTAGGCTATGCTTCATTTTCGTCACACAAAGATATTCCCAACTTCTATACCCTCGATGACAAGCCAAGCAATTGTTTCATACTTAAATAATCTCAAACTTTTTCAACCTTCACGCAATACATGGCGTGAGCCATGGATATAGCACTATGGGTGGAATAGAATATGATGATGGGGATTGTGTGGAGAAGACAAAAAGGAGAAAGTCTCACATTGAGGAGGATAATAAGCGGGCTATGGAGATGCCCATCAATTGATGTCAACATGAGGAGTAGGGATTTCCATGCAGCGGATGCACTAGAGCTATAAATGCTCAACAAAAGAAAACTAGTAGGTGTGCATCCAACTTGCTTGCTCACGAAGACCTAGGGCATTTGAGGAAGCCCATCGTAGGAATATACAAGCCAAGTTCTATAATGAAAAATTCCCACTAGTATGAAAAAGACAAATTATGAGACTCACTATATGAAGATCATGGTGCTATTTTGAAGCACAATATATGAGACTCGCTACATGAAGAACAAGGTGCTACTTTGAAGCACAAGTGTGGAAAAAGAGATAGTAGCATTGTCCCTTCTCTCTTTTTCTCTCATTTTATTATTTTTTCTTTTCTTTTTCTTCTTTTTTTCTTTCTTTTCTTTGGCCTTCTTTTTTTCTTTTTGGCCTTTCTCTTTTTCCTTTTTTCTTTTTGTAAGTCAAAGTCTCATCCCGACTTGTGAGGAATCATAGCCTTCATCATCCTTTCCTCACTAGGACAATGCTCTAATAATGAAGATCATCACACTTTTATGGATTTATGTAGCGCCCTCGATTCAATCGTACACTAATCATGCACGAAATGTTGCGATCCAGATCAGAGACTCACGGAAGATATCACAACACAACTCTAGACACAAATTAAAATAATACAAGCTTTATATTACAAGCCGGGGCCTCGAGGGCTCGAATACATAAGCTCGAATACACAAGAGTCGTGGAAGCAACAATATCTGAAATCGAGACATAAGTTAGACAAGTGCCTTAGAAGGCTACCACAAAAGCAACAACGATCGAAAAGGCAAGGCCTCCTGCAGAAGCCTCTAACTACTCACTGTGGATTGGCGGTCTCCACGTAGTAGTAGGCACCCTCGGGGTAGTAGCGATCGTCAAAGGTGGCATCTGGCTCACTGGCTCACATCATCTGGTTGCATCAACGGAAAGAAGAAGAAAGGGGAAAAGGGGAGCAAAGCAACGTGAGTACTCATCAAAGTACTGCAAGCAAGGATCTACACTACATATGCAACATTATCAAAGGAAGGCTATATAGTGGTGGGCTGCGAGAAATGCGAGAATAGGGAGAAGGCCTAGTCCTATCGAAGACTAGCATCTTAGAAACCACCATCTTGCAGCAAATAGGAGGGAGTAGAGTAGTGCAAAGTAAGGTAGAAGTAGTGTTATCAACCTCGGCTGGAGATCCTTTCTCAACTCCCTGCGAGAAACAAATCGAGCCATACTATCTAGTTATCATCACAATCCATTAATCATCACCATCCAATTCTCATCACAAGTATCCAGTTCTAGTTGTATCGATCGGGATACAACTCCAAGTGTCCGTTCACGTAGGGACAGGCTATCGATAGATATTTTCTTCCCTGCAGGGTGCACCAACTTACCCACCAGCTTCGATTAACTCGGCCGGACACACTTTCCTGGGTCATGCCGGCCTCGGCCAAACTATCGCCGCAACCCGACCTGAGCTTAATAGAGGCCAACCGCGGACTAAACCTATGCCCCGAGGTCATGGGCCATCTCCCGAGAAACTCCGCGTTGCGAGGCGGTGAGCAGACCTAGCTACCTCCTTCAACAAGGCGGCGCTTACATCAATCAACCAGCGTAAGCCCTCATTCGCTAGCGTCTATTAAGCTTGGATGCATCGCCGAAGCCCCAATACTATGCCCGTGATGGTTAGTGCTATGGGGGAGGCCCCCGGATCAAATATCCAAACCGTAGTCTGCGCACCTTCCGCCCTCCGCCCTCGCGATCGGCCTCGATGGCCTGATTAGCAGCGCGAGTGACCCGGGGAAAAGTCTGCTCAAGCGAAGCAAAGAGCCAAAATTAGAAATGAGAAGCGGCTCGATCAGCGGCGGCGGCGAAAGAATAAAGAAAAGGCTTCCGTTGCTACGTCTTGAGCCTGCGTTGGTTTTCCTCGAAGAGGAGAGGGTGATGCAGCAAGTGTAAGCGTAAATATTTCATAGTTTGAGAACCAAGGTATCAATCAGGTGGGAGGCTCCTCAAAGTCCCACGCACCTACACAAACAAGCGAGAACTGCCAACCAACGCCCAATAAAGGGGTTGTCAATCCCTTCACGGCCACTAAGTGAGATCTAATAAAGATAGTAAGATAAGATAAATATATTTTTGTATTTTATAACATAGATGCAAAAGTAAAGATGCAAATAAAGTAGATTGAAAGCAAATATTGTCGGTGTTAGGGCAGGATCCCCGGACTTGCTGCTGCATGCCTGCAAGCGTGGCTCAAGGAGGCCCAGGACAGCCCATCTTCATCATGCTCAAGACCCTCATGAGGCCAAGCCTCATGAGGCGGGGCGACCGAGGCTTCTCCCGAGCCTGCAGCCTCGTCGAGGCTGGCTCATGAAGAGGCGGAGAGTTCAAGGCGGGTACCTCGCGGAGGTGCCTTATGGCGTAAGCCATGGCGACCAAGAGGCGCCCGGCCCGGCGCTAGCCGCATCCGCTGGAGCTCTGGTGGGAAGCGGCGCGGCAAGAGCATCAAGCAAAGGCATCCGTTCGGTGCAACAAGACCAAGACCAACCCCCAGCGGCTGGAATAAAGTCATCATGGAGCCCAGCAGGCGTCATCACGGAGCCTTTGGCGGCGGACCAACTTTAGTCGGGATAAGTGTACCGCTGTTTCCCCTTCAAAATGGCCAATTGTTGGCGCCTTCCGCTCAATATTTGGGAAGGCCCAGGGCCTTCGTCTATATAAGTAGAGCTAGCCACCATAGTAGAGACGGAGGATCCGCCATTGAATCGAGAGAGATAGAGACCCGATCCTCAAGCTAGGCGGCGGGATACCACTTAGCAGTTTGCTCCACCAAACAGAGACCCTCGTGAGGCTGTTCTTCCCTGTTATTCCTCAATAGCCGGAGGCAATCCACCACACCACACCTTTGGGTAAATTATTACACCGCGATGGTGGCATGAACGATGTAAATCTTACGTCTCTTGTGCTGTTCTTGCTTGTAGTTTAGGTCCCTTGATTCGGCCCGGTCACGAGGCGGTGGAGATTGGATCTCCGCGCACCCGAGTTGAACCTTAAGGTGCGGAACCCGTAATTGACATTAGGCGTGCGGTAAGATGCGCCGGAATCTGCTTCGTCGCCTCGTTCTTCCGCCGCAACCATGTCGGCGCTTCGTCGGGCCGCGCCAGCGCCGAGCCGCCCTCGCCTCCCATATCCTTAAGCGGCTCCGTCGGCGGGCGTCCCTCGTCGTTCCGTCGCTGCTTTGCTATCGCGCCGCCACCGGGCGAAAACGAGCAACAAGCGTCGTCAAGCACCCGTCCATGGCGGGGCGACCGCCGCCGCCCGCCCTCGCTCACCCCGCTGGTTCGTCGCGCGCGCCCAGCGGCGCCATGGAAACCCGAGCTGCACTCATCGCGATAGCGAGCTCCTGCGCTACCGCCCGTCGGCAACGTCTCTGAAGAATAGCTCGACCGAATCGCCCCGAGCTTCATCCGTGCTGCGAGGCGACCCGCCCGTCCGTCTCATTGCACCGCACCCGCCCGTCAGGCGATAAACTCCCGAGGCGCCTCGGCCGCCCTCCTCCTCAAGACGGCGCCCCCAGCCCCAAGCAGGCAGCCTGGCGGAACCTTCCGCCCGATCGCGGCAGCGACAAAGTGAAACTGCCAAAGTTCGCCCGCAAAAGCTGCGGCGCTCCCGCTCGACCGTCAAGACCTGCTGCCCCGACCCCGGCGGCGGGGGAGCGCAAGACCAACCTCTCTGCGTCCGAGGCCCCAGCGGCCAAGCTGCAGCGCCCTTCACCGAGCTGCGGCGTCGCTCCCGCCAAGTTCAAGCGGACCTGCCTCCACGCTTCGACCAGCGCAGGCGACCCCGGAGTTCCTCCAGCTCTGAGCTGGGCATCGGCTATAGCAGGATGAAAAGGTCATGGCGAACTGGTTTTCCATGGCGCTCAGGGCGGAGCCCGCTTTGGCTCTGAATCTGGCCCCGAGCACAATCTCTTCTGGGCTGAGATGCACCCGCTTCATCGCTAACTTCAAGGTACTCGCGACGGCCACCGCCGGCGTGGTGACATGCGCGGATCAAGCGGCCGAGGAAGCGTTGCAAAAGTACATCCGGCTTCAACAAGCGCGCCTCAAGATCCCGGGGTAGCGAGAGGCCATCATCTCTGCCTTCTCCGGAAGCGTCACGCGACATCAAGATGAAGGAGGCTGGCGATGCATGAAGATCATGCACCTCACTGGCTGTTCAACTTAGCGACCAAGTCGCGAGAAAGGCGCCTCTCCTCCTCGAGCTGCCTGCCGCGGATCTCGAAAAAAAGCCCAAGACCAGGGCGTGAAGCGCAAGGGCTGCCGTGCTCATGGCCCGAACCGGCACCTGGCGGAGATTGCCCGAGTCCTCTAGGGCAGCGTGCTGCGTGTACCTCCACACCCACAACACCAATGAATGTCAAGAGCTCGGGCCGTGCCTTGAGGAAGGGTGAGCCCAGGCGTGATGGCCAGAGCTATAACCGAAGGAGAGAAAGGAATGCGGGGCGCTGGGAATGACAGCGGCCCGCGCCAAGGGTGGCGCGACCAACCTGGGACGTGGCAAGACCCACCTCGCGGAGGATCAAGCCTCGTGAGATCGTCCATGAGGCATGAGCCTCCCTCGCTGCCGCCGCCACCAGGAGAGTCGAAGGCCGTCATCGGGAGCGAGGGGCTGGGGGCTTCCGGGAAGCGAGTGCGATCGCTGCATCTGGCGGAGCTCAAGCCCGGCCTCTCACCACATCTTCAAGCAGTTCGCCCGTGAAGTGAATGCAGTCCTCCCAAGCTCGAGTCCACGCGCCCTCTCAAGTGGTCGGCGTCGCCATCACGTTCAGCTCAGCGGATCAACTCAAGGCGCAGCCTGGTGGAATTCTCCCAATGCTTTGCTCCCCAATCATCGACAGTCTTTGGTCACGAGACCTCTCATCGGCGGAGCATGGCTCAACGTCCTGTCCGTGGAAACATTCAACAATCTTCAAGTGCCCTACAGTCCTTCCAGCCAGCCAAGCCCTTCTCGGTCACCGGCGGCTCCACGGTCCCGATCGGGCAGGTCCACCTTCCTGTCACCTTGGGGCCCGCGACCTTCCCAACAAGGCTCATAAACTGGCGTCGCCCATTACTGCCGTCTAGCGCCATCTCGGGTACCCAGCGTTGGCCAAGTTCATGGCCGTAACCCACCATGGCTACAACATCCTCAAGATGCCGAGAGCGGGGTCATCACGGTGCCACTGTGAAGAGAGAGATCTGATGCTCCACAGGCGAGCTTTCAAGCCGCATCATTTGGAAGACCCAGACCCAGGCGGGATGCCTCGAGGCCACCCAAGAAGAAGGCATCGACGGCCCGGCTCTTCAAGAGATAGGCCCCGGGGCCCGCACCGGGCAGAGGCCTCCTTCCATTACATAGGAAGCGGCGCCCGGCGCCCTCCTCGGCGAGCTTGGGGCTCTCCACGGAGGGCCGACCTCGCCAAGTCTCGAGGGGCTTGGGCTGCGTGGGCGTGTTTGAAGCACGTTCCATAGCGGGGAGCAAGACCGGAGGCCAGAACCCCCAGAGTTCATCAGCCAAGGCCATTCGGGAATTCTGAAGTCAAGGGTCATGAGGGCAGCCGCCGCCCTGCTGTGGCCCCCATCCGAGCGAGGATGGTGGGCTGCAGCGTCTGCATCGACATGCCAGGAGCTCAACCGCGCATCTCAAGCGCCTCGGCCCTCATGAGTGGGGCGTTCAGTCCGCCCACAGCTCGTCATGCCTTATGGCCTGCCAAGCAGCTCTGCTTTGACGTCTCATGAGGACCATCACAGGCTCAAGAGGTCGAGCCGCCGCAGCCTGGTGGAGATGGAGATGGCCCATGAGGAGCCCGCCCGGCCTCGGGCCTCCAGGCCGAGGGGCTGGGGGCTCGTGAGGATCGGCTCCAGGCCCGAGTCTGCTACATCAACATTCATCCTCAACATCACCGGTGACATCTTTAAGTTTATTTCGGTTGGGAGGCGCCTTCGGCGCATTATTCCAGGCGTGGGTGGGTCCTGCAGCATGTATCCTTTCATTTCATGTCTTTAGCTTATCTGTTGGGCGCCCTCGGCTGCATCATCCCCAAGCCGCTCGGGCAGGTCGGCTTATCCTTCATGCGTTTTCCTTAGGATTATGCTCTCGTTCCACCATGCTTGTTATTGGTGCCTTCTCACAGGTGGCGAAATCTTGCCACGTTAAAGGGGTGCACGAGCATCGCGACTCGGGCTCCTCCGGCCTCAGACCCTCACCCTGGTCTTGACCATGGCATCGCGACTGGCTTGCAATGACCCGGCTGAGACCAGGAGGCCGGGACGAGGGCGTGGGGGTTCGCCATCCAATCAGCTTTGGCGTTAAAGGGGTGCACGAGAATCGCGACTCGGGGCTCCTACCACCTCTCAAGCCCTCACCCTCTGGTCTTGTCCCATGTGACCTGGCTTGTCGGCCAGTAGAGACCAGCCGAGGCAGGACCCGAGGCGTAGAGGATTGCACGTCGGCCACTTGCAGCTTAAAGGGGGTGCAGCATCATGACTCAGGGCTCCTGGCTCTCGGCCCTCACCCCTGGTCTTGTCCATAGCATGCGACTTTGCTTGCCAGCTGACGGTGAGACCAGCCAGAGCCGGGACCGAGGCGATGGGTTCGTCATCTAACCTAACTTGCGCGTTAAAGGGTGCACAGGTATCGCGACCAGGGGCTCCCTACCGGCTCCGCCCTCACCCTCTGGTCTTGTCCATGGCATCGCGACTGCTTGCCAGCGGCACGGTGAGACCAGCCCGAGCAAAGGACCGAACGTGAAGCACCATCGGCCAAATTGCAGAACACACTCGAAGATAAGGCGAGCAGGCGCAACCCGCCTTGGTAGGGCCTCGTGAGTCCGCGCTAGCTCACGGGTGCCAGATACACCTCGTCCAGCCCTAGTGCCAGCCACGTGTCGGGGGTGAGGCTGTATCGCCAGGGGCTCCTCCGGGCCCCCTCCACAGTCCCGATGGAAGCACCATGCCCTTGTTGGTGGCAACCTTGCCGAGCTATGCGTATGCATGCAAGCGCTATACTCACGCTGGTGATAAACAGCCGAGGTGGCCTCGGGTGCATCAGCCTCGAGGCGAGCTCAGTGTATGCAGCCTCGTCGCAACTCCCCTGGGGCGCCCGGCGTGAGGCTGGAGCACGGGGCTGCGCCCGGTCACGCCAGCGCCACGCCACCCAGCCAGGCCTCTCGGGCCTGGTTCGTCGCCACGCCTCCCAGCCAGCCAAAGTACGCATGTCGTTTGGCGTTAAGGGGACTCTGAGCATTAAGTCAGGAGCCTAACTGGTCACGTAGCCCCTCACCCCTTAGTTCGAAAGGCTAACGTGGTTTGGGGTATGCGAGGCAGACTCTGCGAGCGTGGAACAGTGGATCGTCAGCGCCTCCACCTCCACTTGCTGTTAAATGCGCCAAGGGGACTCACGAGCATCGCGACTCAGAAGCCTAACTTGTCACGTAGCCCTCACTCCTTGGTCCCGTCCTGGTTTCGGTCGGGAAGCTGCGTGACAGGGGTAATACGCAGGGGCTGAGCTCTGCTGGCGTGGGAACATAAGCAAGTAGGAAGCACAAATTTCAAGGAATTCAAAGCAAATATTACAGTCCACCTTTGTTGTCAGATATAAGCGCAAGTTTAAGCGCCTCCCGAGGCATGATACATGTGCAGGAATTAAAAGCAAGACAGGAGCATTGGCGGAGTCACTTGTCGGCGGTGGAGCAGCGTGGAGTGGGCTCGCCTTTGTAAAGCAGCGGCAGGCGCTCGCTTGCTTAGTGCTGAAGGCGAACTATGAGCCTCATGGCGACCCTTCAAGCCTCGGGCGGCTACGCATCGCCGCTGCCGGCTCGGCAAACTATCCATGTCGCTGGGGATCGCAAAAGATAGATGTGTGAGGATCGCGTCGGTTGCGCGAAGACAAGACCGCGCCTCGGCCTGGCCCGTGGGGCCAAGACCAAAACATCTTCAAAGCGCGGATCGGGAAGAGCGGCTTGGCGGGCCGTCTCTCGCCCGGCGATGGGGCTCTCTGGGCCGCTGTCATAAAGCTCCCTCGGCGGAACGAGCCTTCCTCCATATCCATGAAAGGCCATGCGATCTTGGAGGACCCGCGCCTTGGCGTCCAGCTCGACCTTCCTCGCCTCCGATTCCTGCTCCAGCGCGCCTAGGCGGTCACGGCGCCTCTTCGACAGCCTGGTCCTTGATGGCGCCTGCAAGCCTTCATGCCTTCCTCCTGCTCTGGCGGGCGGGCCTCCTCGGCGAGCTGTTCTGCCGAGCCCTTCAGCTCACCCTCGGCGTCTCCACGGCGACCTCGGATCTTTGGCTGCCTCCCCAGGGCAACATCGCGGGCTACCTTCGCCTCGTGAACAGCACACTTCTCCTCGTCACAAGTCGTCGAAGCTGGACCAGCGGCCCGAATCGAGCGTCGGTGCGAATCCAGCAGAGAGCCAGCTCAGCGCCCGGCCTGGCGGTCGGCACCCGAAGATCCTGCCGAGCCGGTCGAGTTCAGCGGCAGCGCGATCCAGGACGCGGGAGGAGTCGGAGAGCAGCAGTTGGCGGAGTAGGAGGAGTTGGCGGCGTAACCACTGCATACTGGCCGGAACCCGGTGGCGCCCGCAACAGCGGTGGAAAACCCAGCAAGGCCACCTCGGTCGCTGGACCAAGGGGCTGGCTTCGCTCCCAGGCTCAGCCGGGCCTGTGAGGCGGCCAGAAGCCTGGGCGTCGGGATCATCTTCTTTTGAGCAGAGGCACCGCCGCAGATGGGGCCTCGAGGCCCCTTCAGGCTTCTTCGCGCCGGAAGCCAGCCTGGCGGCGTGGACATCAGATCGTCGGCAGAACAATAATCAAGACAGAAGGCGAGGAACTTACAAGTAAATCGCTGGTGGACTCAAGCAGCCTCGGCCATACTTGAAGCCCGAGAGCGGCTCGGGGATCAGCTTCAAGGGGACCCGGAGGCGGGAGGCGTCGCGGAGGATCGCCCGGAGGCAGAGGCGGACCCGTGGGGACCAGCCCAGTCGGTCCTTCTTCCGGGATCGGGGCAGTCTGCCTCCCGCTCACCCCTCATCCTCGTGTCGTCCTCTCGGGGAGGCGGAGAGCGGGGAGCTGCGCGCGGGAGGCCTTGACTCCTTGATCAGCCTCTCAGCTCCTTTCCTCCACCTCTTGGCCGAGTCGGAAGGGGACACGTCCTGAGGTCCTCCCGAGCCTCCGGGCATCTCGTCCCATTGAAGGCGGGCATGGACCCCCAGCCTGCTCCCAATCCTCGAAGAAACAGAGGCGCGAGGCGCCTCAGTCTCGCTACATCGCCCCCAACCAGGGCTGGAGACGTCGCCAGATCCTCCTAGCTAGGGCCACGAGGCTCGGGTGAGGTCTCCACATCAGGCAATCTTGGCAAAGTGGAGCCGATTGGTGCCCAGAACTCCCTCGGCATGGCCTGCAGTCAGCCTGCGCCGCGCCCGCGTCGTCAAGCTTCGATCGCATCCATCCTCTCCGGCAACAACCGCTGAGGATCTGACGCAGCTTTCCGGACAGTCGTCGAACTCTCGGCGGGCTCCGTGGTGAGATCAGCGAGGTGGATCCGCCTGCGGCATCCTAAGACCCACTTGCTCCACGAAGCCCTCCATCCGCTTCCCGGTGTTTGAAATGGCAATGGCTCCGCCATATCTGTGGCTTCATATATGGAATGCTTTCCGAAGTCGGAGGAAGAAATGAGTAAGCAAAGGCCACGAGGCTTCACCCGACATGGGCCTCTAATAAAGGCGAAGATTGCGGAAGAAGGGCGGAGTTGGGATGAAGGTGCGAGTGTGAATGTTGTAGTGATGGAGGACGGAGAAGAAGAACTCGAGAGAAGGGAGGCGGCAGACCAGCAATGATGGCGCTCATGAAGAGCGGGTAAGTACTCCCCGACCCTTGAGGCGGAGGAGCAACCTTGAACACGCCCGTCCCATTGGCGCCCTCGCCTCGCCAACCAGGCTTGTCGAGGCAAGGCTTCTTGTTGACATTCGGCGGGTCAAAGCGGGGAAGTACCGAGCTCAGAGCCGGGGTTTGGCGAGCCATGGTGGCTAGAGCACAAAGCGGAGTGGATCTGCGAAGGTCTTGGAAGCGGGAGGAGAGGCGCAGAAAGGGGATCTGGCAGCAATGGAGAAAGTAAGGAGGCAAGGAAGATGCCGCTCTATTATCAACCAGCAGCAGTTGCGAGGCGCCACGTCCAATCAACATGACCAAGGCTAAGGCCTTAAGACATTAGAGACCCACGACCCGCCTGCCTTCGCCTCTGCAGCCCAAGTCGGGAGGCGGCGCCGTGGCCCGGAGCTCTTGTCGGCGTGCAGGGCAGGGGAGTCCCAGACTTGCACTGCGGCTGGCGTGGCTCAAAGGAGGCCTGGGACAGCCCATCTTCATCAACGCATGCTCAAGACCTCGCGAGGCCAAGCCTCTCATGAGGCGAGACGAGCTTCCTCGACGCAGCCTCGTCAGTAGCTCATGAAGAGGCGGAGTTCAAGCGGGGTACCAGGCGCTTGACCGAGGCGCCCGGCCAGCAGCGTCCTTCTTTCCTCTTTGGTGCAAGGGAGGCGCGAGGCAAGAGCATCAAGCAAAGGCATCGTTTGATTGCAACAAGACCAAGACCAGCCCCAGCAGTTGGAATCAGCATCATGGAGCCCAAGCGAGCGTCATCACGAGCCTTTGGCGGGAGGACCAACTTTAGTCAGGATAAGTGTACCGCTGTTCCCTTCAAAATGGCCAATTGTTGGCGCCCTTCCACTCAATATTTGGGAAGAGGCCCGGGGCCTTCGATCTATATAAGTAGAGCTAGCCACCATAGTAGAGACGGAGGATCCATGTTAGGAATCGAGAGAGATAGAGACCCGATCCTCAAGCTAGAGCGACGGGATACCACTTAGCAGTTCATCGCTCCACCAAAAACAGAGACCCTCGTGAGGCTGTTCTTCCCTGTACTGTTCCTCAATAGCCCAGAGGCAATCCACCACACCACACACTGGAGTAGGGTATTACACCACGATGGTGGCATGAACCAGTATAAATCTTGCGTCTCTTGTGTTGTTCTTGCTAGTAGTTTTGGTCCCATGATTGGCGAGGTATGAGGCAGTGGAGGGTTGGATCTCCAGCGCGCACCCAGTTGAACCTTAAGGTTTGCTTGAACCGGTAATCCGGCAAAATATGATAAGAGATGAGCCGGGGGCCATAGGTTTCACTAGAGGCTTCTCTCAAGATAGCATAAGTATTACGGTGGGTGAACAAATTCTTGTCGAGCAATTGATAGAAAAGCGCATAGTTATGAGATTATCTAGGCATGATCATGCACATAGGCATCACGTCCATAACAAGTAGACCGACTCACACTGCATCTACTACTATTACTCCACACATCGACCTTATCCGGCATGCATCTAGAGTATTAAGTTCATAAGAGCAGTAGCATTAAGCAAGATGACATGATGTAGAGGATAAACTCATGCAATATGATATAAACCCCATCTTGTTATCCTCGATGGCAACAATACAATCGTGCCACAACCCTTTACATCCTTTGGGTAAGGACATGAATTGAACCCAAAGCTAAGCACTTCTCCCATGGCAAAAAGACCAATCTAGTAGGCCAAACCAAACTGATAATTAGAAGAGACTTGCAAAAGATAACTCAATCATACATAAAAGAATTGAGAGAGAGATTCAAATATTGTTCATAGATAAACTTGATCATAAACCACACAATTCATCGTATCTCGAAACAAACACCCATAAAGAGTTTACAGAATAGATCTCCACAAGAGAGGAGAACATTGTATTGAGATCCAAAAGAGAAGAAGCCATCTAGCTAATAACTATGAACCCGTGGTCTGTGGTAAACTACTCTCACAACTCATCGGAGGGGCAAGGATGTTGATGTAGAGGCCCTCCGTCTTGATTCCCCTCGTGAGTCTTGGCGAAGGCTCAAAGATGGGATCTCAGCGGATCTGAAAGGTTACGTGGTGGAAATTGTGTTTCGTGGTGCCCCTGGATGTTTTGAGTGCGTAGGTATATATAGGAGGAAGAAGTACGTCGGTGGCCGAGGGCCCACGAGACAGTAGCGCCCTATGGGGGGCCTCTATAAATGGCTTCTCTCGAGCTTCTTGACACTCCAAGCTCTCTGGATCACGTTAGTTCCAAAATCACGCTCCCGAAGGTTTCATTCCGTTTGGACTCGTTTGATATTCCTTTTCTTGAAATCTTGAAATAGGCAAAAAAACAGCAATATAAATGGGGCCTCCGGTTAGTAGGTTAGTCCCAAAATGATATAAATGTGTAAAATAAAGCCCATAAACATCCAAAGGGGTAATATAATAGCATGGAACAATCAAAAATTAGAGATACGTTAGGCGTATCAAGCATCCCCAAGCTTAATTCACGCTTGTCCTCGAGTAGGTAAATGATAAAAAGAAATTTTGATGTGGAATGCTACCTAGCATAATTCTCAATGTAATTTTTCTTTATTGTGGCATGAATTTCAGATCCAAATGATTCAAAATAAAGTTCATATTGATAAAAGAAATAGTAACATCAAGCATACTAATCAAAGTAATCATGTCTTCTCAAAATAACATGGCAAAAAGTTCATCCCTACAAAATCATATAGTTAGGCTATGCTTCATTTTCGTCACACAAAGATATTCCCCTTCTATACCCTCGATACAAGCCAAGCAATTGTTTCATACTTAAATAATCTCAAACTTTTTCAACCTTCACGCAATACATGAGCGTGAGCCATGGATCTCTTTATGGGTGGAATAGAATATGATGATGGGGATTGTGTGGAGAAGACAAAAAGGAGAAAGTCTCACATTGAGGAGGATAATAAGCGGGCTATGGAGATGCCCATCAATTGATGTCAACATGAGGTAGTAGGATTTCCATGCAGCGGATGCACTAGAGCTATAAATGCTCAACAAAAGAAAACTAGTGGGTGTGCATCCAACTTGCTTGCTCACGAAGACCTAGGGCATTTGAGAAGCCCATCGTAGGAATATACAAGCCAAGTTCTATAATGAAAAATTCCCACTAGTATGAAAAAAGAATTATGAGACTCACTATATGAAGATCATGGTGCTATTTTGAAGCACAATATAAGACTCGCTACATGAAGAACAAGGTTACTTTAAGCACAAGTGTGGAAAAAAGAGAGTAGCATTGTCCTTCTCTCTTTTCTCTCATTTATATTTTCTTTTCTTCTTTTTCTTTCTTTTTCTTTGCCTTCTTTTTTTCTTTTTTATTTCTCTTTTTTCCTTTTTTCTTTTTGTAAAGTCAAAGTCTCATCGACTTGGCCAGGGGAATCATAGCCTTCATCATCCTTTCCTCACTAGGACAATGCTCTAATAATAATGAAGATCATCACACTTTTATGGATTATGTGACAGCCCTCGATTCAATGCGTACACTAATCATGCATAAATGTATGCGATCCAGATCAGAGACTCACGGAGATATCACAACACAACTCTAGACACAAATTAAAATAATACAAGCTTTATGTTACAAACCCGGGGGCCTCGGGGCTCGAATACATAAGCTCGAATACACAAGTCGTGGAAGCAACAATATCAAAATGGACATAAGTTAGACAAATGCACTTGCCTTAAGAAGGCTACCACAAAAGCAACAAATCGAAGGCAAGGCCTCTGCTGAGAGCCTCTAACTACTCACAGTGCGTAGCCGGTCTCACGTGGTAGTGACACCCTCGGGGTAGTAGCAGGTAAATCAAAGGTGGCATCTGGCTCCTCTGCCAAATCATCTGGTTGCATCATGGAAAGAAGAAGAAAAGAAAGGGGGAGCAAAGCAACGTGAGTACTCATCAAAGTACTACATAAGCAAGGATCTACACTACATATACAACATTATCAAAGGAAGGCTATATGTGTGGATTTGGCTGCGAAAGTACGGAATAGGGAGAAGGCCTAGTCCTATCGAAGACTAGCATCTTAAAAACCACCATCTTACGACAAATAGGAGGGAGTAGAGTAGTGCAGTAAGGTGAAGTAGTGTTATCAACCTCGTGGAGATCCTTTCTCAACTCTGCGAGAAACAAATCCCAGAGCCATACTATCTAGTTATCATCACAATCCATTAATCATCACCATCCAATTCTCATCACAAGTATCCGGTTCTAGTTGTATCGATCGGGATACAACTCCAAGTGTTCTAATTCTGGTAGGACAGGCTATGATAGATATTTTCTTCCTGCAGGGTGCACCAACTTACCCACCACGCTCGATTAACTCGGCCGGACACACTTTCCTGGGTCATGCCGGCCTCGGAAACTATCTTGCCATAACCCGACCTAGGCTTAATAGAGAGGCCAACACTGGGACTAAACCTATGCCCCGAGGGTCATGGGCCATCTCCCGGAAACTCCTGACGTTCGGTAGTGGGTGAGCAGACCCTTCTACCTCCTTCAACAAGGCGGTAACCACGCCAATCAACCGGCATAAGCCCTCATTCGCTGGCGTCTATTAAGCTTGTGATGCATCTACGCAGCGAAGCATATACTATGCCGCGTGATGGTTAGTGCTATCGGCGGAGGCCCTCGGATCAAATATCCAACCGAAGTAGTGGATTAGAATCTTGCGATAACAAGCGAGACTCGAAAAGATGTGACCTGTTTCCCGTCTCGAGGACTTGCGGCAAGGGCTAGGAATGCCCGGCCACATATGTAATTATCTGTGGAGCTCCCTCCGAGGTCAACCCGACTCCACATCACTGCATAATTAAGCTCGGCGAGTACCCCTCGGGCCGACCCATCTTTCCAAGTAGCAGTGGTAAAGTACAAGTATCCGTGTGTCCAAACATCAAGGGGAAAACCGAGAATCACCCCGATGAATTCCACTAGATGTAGTCATCAAGGTGAACATAAGAGGAATCACCCGAGTTCACACTTGAGGGTTGCCGCAATGAGTCGTATCGGAAGTGGTTAAGGAGGAAATCACCCTCGATGACCATGACCAAATGACTACACTACAGGTTAACGTAAATCGAAGAGGTTCACCCTTAATTTTCGATAGTAACGATAGTGTCGAGCAACTAAGGGAGAGTGATGTGCGATGGGGCCTGGTCTTGATCCGTTGATCGGGTCTTGATGATGAGCGAGGCAACAAAGACAAGGTGGGGGTCACGTCACTATCAACCTATACTAAGCAGTTTAGGATAAGCAGGTAAGGTAACAATAAACAGGTTACAAAATGGGCTGATATGGGAAAATCAAAGGGGGCTTGCCATGGAGATATCGGCAATAAAGAAATTAAATGGGGTGGCCGTAAATGGAAATCCAGGGAACGCTTATCGGTCTCGGGGTATCTGCAGGAGAGAAGAGGGAAGAAACAGTAAATATAAAGCAAACATAGCATCACAAAGCGAGCGTGGCAATATGCTGTCTTTGGGAGTGACCTAACGTATGGCTACGATAAAAGGTGAAGGGGAAATCAATCGGAATATTTTCCCGGTTCGGACATGTCGAACGGGGCGGCCGGAGGAAAGTCCATGTTCAGCATGCTAGGGGCATGTGACAGATGAGCGGACGCGTGTTGGATTAGTTGGATTTTACGGCAACTTTCATATAGAAAACATTTTCATCGAAGTTACGGTTTATTTTCTATGAATTATTAAAGATTAAACAATTTTCTAGAATTACCTAAATTATGAGAAAAGAATTATGACATCGATTATGACATAGGTGTGGCGTCGTGATCAATAGTCGGTTGGTGGTCAAAGCGAATGGAACTGGGACCCACATGTCGCCTCATTGGCTTAATTGGATTAACTAAACTAACAGAGGTGATTAAGCGAGTGGGCCAGGCGTCATTAGTGTTTAAGGTTATAATTTTTATTTATAAAGCGTTATTAGACTAATATAGAGAGGGGCCCACATGTGGGTGGCTATTTGGTTACCAGTCGTACGTTGGGAGTCAGCCATCCAGGGACCCCAGGCCGTCTAGCTGAGACCGAGGCAGGACCCACCTAGCCACGAGATGGCCGGGCCGGAGTTGCTCAGTGGCCTTCCGCGGTGAATTTCGCCGGAGATGCTTTCGGAAAATCGCTCGGCTGGTTGCGGTTTTGCTTGCGTTCAACGAGGCTCAACGCCACGTCGCGTGGTGTCAGTGGTTAGGCTCTGGCCGAAACTCGTCGGCGATGAGTGGGGCGGTGGGATTCGGGACCTCGTCGGGATCGCGCTGAGGGTGGAGTGGGCAAGCATGCAGGCGGCTCGGGCTGCACTAAAACGTCCCGTGCTCGGCCCGAAACATAGCGCGGCAGCCAGCTGCTTTGAGCGGGCAGCTCGGCCATGGTAGCGAGTGGCTCAGTAGCGCAGAAGGCTAGGGGCGAGGAGGAAGCGGGGGCTCACTTGGGCGGCACACACGGTGGCCCTCGGAGGTTTAGGAGCTCGCAGTACGGTGGATCGATCTTGGCGAGCTCACAGTGATCGAAGTGGAAGGCGAGGCCGGGGCGTTCAGGCGCCCGGCGTTTGCTGTCGGGAGGTGTAGCCGAGGGGAGGCGGTTGGACAGGTCGGCGAGGAGCAGGTCTTAGTGGCGGGGAGGCGGAGGAGAATGGCGACAGCGTCGATCTCCTCTCTGAAACGAAGAAGAGGAGAGAGAGAGAGCTGGATCTGGGGGAGAGGGGCAAGTGGGCGAATGGGGAGGGGGCCGGTGTGTTGCCTTATCCTCCCAGCGGCATGTGGCGGGCGTGGCGAGGTGGTTGGCGGCGTCTTGTGTGTGATCGCTCGCCGATGGAGGAGGAGGCAGCCTTGAGGAGTGGGCCGACCTAGCACAGGCAGTTGGCTGGTGAGGTGGGCAGCTGTGGGATGGGCGAAGCCCAGGGGCAGGGGCTCCACCCTTCTTCTTTCCTTTTTTTTTTTGTTTTCTTTTTCCAGCATTTGCCTTTTCCTTTTAGCCATTAATGACTTTGCAAAAATATGCCATTCATGAAAACAATTTCATAAAATTATTGTGCACCATACAAAAAGTTAGGAGGCTTTTGGAATAGTTGCCAATTTTATAAATTAAAAAGGGCATTTACTTTATTGCAGGTCCTGTTTTAAGTAGTTTAGGCCATAACCCTTTGCAAAATGTTGGTTCACCACCAATATTAGTTGTGGAATATTTGGCACATGATGAACATTTGTTTTTCATGTTTGAGAAATTTTAATTTCCCTCATAATTAAATTTGAATTTAACTTTGATTTTCATCAAGTGATAATTAGCTCGATGAAGCATGGTGACTTGGCACCATTGAGAGGATACTTGTACCATGACACCTGAGGTGTTACAAATCTCCTCCACTACAAGAAATCTCGTCGAGATTTAAGTGGGGAAGAAAGAGTAACCGGGAGGCGGCGCTTATAGGTTTAATTGTGCAGTGAACAATGCAGGTAATGTAATGATATCTCTCGATTTGAAATTTAAGAATAACGCCGAGAGCAAAATATGAAGGTACAATAAAGTTTCAAGCGGATGGACAAGCGATCGATACACGAGCGAGTGTGAGAAGGGTTGAGCATCGGGAATAGATCATCCCTCGGGGGTGGCTTGTGACATGATCTGAAGCCAAATGCAAGAATATTTTGGAATCAAAGATATCTGAGAAGTCATTCGATCGTGTGGAACTGTGGGTTATGGGCCCACCATGTGGTTAAAAAGCAGGAAAGCTAAAATTTTGCACGCACCATGATAGCAGGCGGGTCGGAGGATAGCCTGCCAATTATGTTGGCAACAACGTTGGTACCAAGGCGAGGACGAAGAACCATTTTCACTTTCGTAAGCGAAGCGGACCAATAGGCAAAGTTCTCATCCATCGGTGGCTACGGAATGTAAATCAACAATAGTAAAAAGGTCTCGACAAGGTTGTACATCGGGTGTTTTATAAGCAGGGTTATTCCTTATATCATATAGATCACAAGAAGTTAAACAAACCAATGGAAAGGAAAAAAGTGGTTATTAGTTTAACGAGACCGATGGAAAGGAAAAGGTGCTTATACAAAAGTATTAGGTATATGCTTCCCAAGAACAAGCGAGCATATGATATACATGACAGGACATCAAGTATTAATCCATTTAGTTAATGGGGCCGGAGAATCTGCGCACCTTCCGCCCTCCGCCCTCGCGATCGGCCTCGATGGCCTGATTAGCAGCGCGAGTGACCCGGGGAAAAGTCTGCTCAAGCGAAGCAAAGAGCCAAAATTAGAAATGAGAAGCGGCTCGATCAGCGGCGGCGGCGAAAGAATAAAGAAAAGGCTTCCGTTGCTACGTCTTGAGCCTGCGTTGGTTTTCCTCGAAGAGGAGAGGGTGATGCAGCAAGTGTAAGCGTAAATATTTCATAGTTTGAGAACCAAGGTATCAATCAGGTGGGAGGCTCCTCAAAGTCCCACGCACCTACACAAACAAGCGAGAACTGCCAACCAACGCCCAATAAAGGGGTTGTCAATCCCTTCACGGCCACTAAGTGAGATCTAATAAAGATAGTAAGATAAGATAAATATATTTTTGTATTTTATAACATAGATGCAAAAGTAAAGATGCAAATAAAGTAGATTGAAAGCAAATATTGTCGGTGTTAGGGCAGGATCCCCGGACTTGCTGCTGCATGCCTGCAAGCGTGGCTCAAGGAGGCCCAGGACAGCCCATCTTCATCATGCTCAAGACCCTCATGAGGCCAAGCCTCATGAGGCGGGGCGACCGAGGCTTCTCCCGAGCCTGCAGCCTCGTCGAGGCTGGCTCATGAAGAGGCGGAGAGTTCAAGGCGGGTACCTCGCGGAGGTGCCTTATGGCGTAAGCCATGGCGACCAAGAGGCGCCCGGCCCGGCGCTAGCCGCATCCGCTGGAGCTCTGGTGGGAAGCGGCGCGGCAAGAGCATCAAGCAAAGGCATCCGTTCGGTGCAACAAGACCAAGACCAACCCCCAGCGGCTGGAATAAAGTCATCATGGAGCCCAGCAGGCGTCATCACGGAGCCTTTGGCGGCGGACCAACTTTAGTCGGGATAAGTGTACCGCTGTTTCCCCTTCAAAATGGCCAATTGTTGGCGCCTTCCGCTCAATATTTGGGAAGGCCCAGGGCCTTCGTCTATATAAGTAGAGCTAGCCACCATAGTAGAGACGGAGGATCCGCCATTGAATCGAGAGAGATAGAGACCCGATCCTCAAGCTAGGCGGCGGGATACCACTTAGCAGTTTGCTCCACCAAACAGAGACCCTCGTGAGGCTGTTCTTCCCTGTTATTCCTCAATAGCCGGAGGCAATCCACCACACCACACCTTTGGGTAAATTATTACACCGCGATGGTGGCATGAACGATGTAAATCTTACGTCTCTTGTGCTGTTCTTGCTTGTAGTTTAGGTCCCTTGATTCGGCCCGGTCACGAGGCGGTGGAGATTGGATCTCCGCGCACCCGAGTTGAACCTTAAGGTGCGGAACCCGTAATTGACATTAGGCGTGCGGTAAGATGCGCCGGAATCTGCTTCGTCGCCTCGTTCTTCCGCCGCAACCATGTCGGCGCTTCGTCGGGCCGCGCCAGCGCCGAGCCGCCCTCGCCTCCCATATCCTTAAGCGGCTCCGTCGGCGGGCGTCCCTCGTCGTTCCGTCGCTGCTTTGCTATCGCGCCGCCACCGGGCGAAAACGAGCAACAAGCGTCGTCAAGCACCCGTCCATGGCGGGGCGACCGCCGCCGCCCGCCCTCGCTCACCCCGCTGGTTCGTCGCGCGCGCCCAGCGGCGCCATGGAAACCCGAGCTGCACTCATCGCGATAGCGAGCTCCTGCGCTACCGCCCGTCGGCAACGTCTCTGAAGAATAGCTCGACCGAATCGCCCCGAGCTTCATCCGTGCTGCGAGGCGACCCGCCCGTCCGTCTCATTGCACCGCACCCGCCCGTCAGGCGATAAACTCCCGAGGCGCCTCGGCCGCCCTCCTCCTCAAGACGGCGCCCCCAGCCCCAAGCAGGCAGCCTGGCGGAACCTTCCGCCCGATCGCGGCAGCGACAAAGTGAAACTGCCAAAGTTCGCCCGCAAAAGCTGCGGCGCTCCCGCTCGACCGTCAAGACCTGCTGCCCCGACCCCGGCGGCGGGGGAGCGCAAGACCAACCTCTCTGCGTCCGAGGCCCCAGCGGCCAAGCTGCAGCGCCCTTCACCGAGCTGCGGCGTCGCTCCCGCCAAGTTCAAGCGGACCTGCCTCCACGCTTCGACCAGCGCAGGCGACCCCGGAGTTCCTCCAGCTCTGAGCTGGGCATCGGCTATAGCAGGATGAAAAGGTCATGGCGAACTGGTTTTCCATGGCGCTCAGGGCGGAGCCCGCTTTGGCTCTGAATCTGGCCCCGAGCACAATCTCTTCTGGGCTGAGATGCACCCGCTTCATCGCTAACTTCAAGGTACTCGCGACGGCCACCGCCGGCGTGGTGACATGCGCGGATCAAGCGGCCGAGGAAGCGTTGCAAAAGTACATCCGGCTTCAACAAGCGCGCCTCAAGATCCCGGGGTAGCGAGAGGCCATCATCTCTGCCTTCTCCGGAAGCGTCACGCGACATCAAGATGAAGGAGGCTGGCGATGCATGAAGATCATGCACCTCACTGGCTGTTCAACTTAGCGACCAAGTCGCGAGAAAGGCGCCTCTCCTCCTCGAGCTGCCTGCCGCGGATCTCGAAAAAAAGCCCAAGACCAGGGCGTGAAGCGCAAGGGCTGCCGTGCTCATGGCCCGAACCGGCACCTGGCGGAGATTGCCCGAGTCCTCTAGGGCAGCGTGCTGCGTGTACCTCCACACCCACAACACCAATGAATGTCAAGAGCTCGGGCCGTGCCTTGAGGAAGGGTGAGCCCAGGCGTGATGGCCAGAGCTATAACCGAAGGAGAGAAAGGAATGCGGGGCGCTGGGAATGACAGCGGCCCGCGCCAAGGGTGGCGCGACCAACCTGGGACGTGGCAAGACCCACCTCGCGGAGGATCAAGCCTCGTGAGATCGTCCATGAGGCATGAGCCTCCCTCGCTGCCGCCGCCACCAGGAGAGTCGAAGGCCGTCATCGGGAGCGAGGGGCTGGGGGCTTCCGGGAAGCGAGTGCGATCGCTGCATCTGGCGGAGCTCAAGCCCGGCCTCTCACCACATCTTCAAGCAGTTCGCCCGTGAAGTGAATGCAGTCCTCCCAAGCTCGAGTCCACGCGCCCTCTCAAGTGGTCGGCGTCGCCATCACGTTCAGCTCAGCGGATCAACTCAAGGCGCAGCCTGGTGGAATTCTCCCAATGCTTTGCTCCCCAATCATCGACAGTCTTTGGTCACGAGACCTCTCATCGGCGGAGCATGGCTCAACGTCCTGTCCGTGGAAACATTCAACAATCTTCAAGTGCCCTACAGTCCTTCCAGCCAGCCAAGCCCTTCTCGGTCACCGGCGGCTCCACGGTCCCGATCGGGCAGGTCCACCTTCCTGTCACCTTGGGGCCCGCGACCTTCCCAACAAGGCTCATAAACTGGCGTCGCCCATTACTGCCGTCTAGCGCCATCTCGGGTACCCAGCGTTGGCCAAGTTCATGGCCGTAACCCACCATGGCTACAACATCCTCAAGATGCCGAGAGCGGGGTCATCACGGTGCCACTGTGAAGAGAGAGATCTGATGCTCCACAGGCGAGCTTTCAAGCCGCATCATTTGGAAGACCCAGACCCAGGCGGGATGCCTCGAGGCCACCCAAGAAGAAGGCATCGACGGCCCGGCTCTTCAAGAGATAGGCCCCGGGGCCCGCACCGGGCAGAGGCCTCCTTCCATTACATAGGAAGCGGCGCCCGGCGCCCTCCTCGGCGAGCTTGGGGCTCTCCACGGAGGGCCGACCTCGCCAAGTCTCGAGGGGCTTGGGCTGCGTGGGCGTGTTTGAAGCACGTTCCATAGCGGGGAGCAAGACCGGAGGCCAGAACCCCCAGAGTTCATCAGCCAAGGCCATTCGGGAATTCTGAAGTCAAGGGTCATGAGGGCAGCCGCCGCCCTGCTGTGGCCCCCATCCGAGCGAGGATGGTGGGCTGCAGCGTCTGCATCGACATGCCAGGAGCTCAACCGCGCATCTCAAGCGCCTCGGCCCTCATGAGTGGGGCGTTCAGTCCGCCCACAGCTCGTCATGCCTTATGGCCTGCCAAGCAGCTCTGCTTTGACGTCTCATGAGGACCATCACAGGCTCAAGAGGTCGAGCCGCCGCAGCCTGGTGGAGATGGAGATGGCCCATGAGGAGCCCGCCCGGCCTCGGGCCTCCAGGCCGAGGGGCTGGGGGCTCGTGAGGATCGGCTCCAGGCCCGAGTCTGCTACATCAACATTCATCCTCAACATCACCGGTGACATCTTTAAGTTTATTTCGGTTGGGAGGCGCCTTCGGCGCATTATTCCAGGCGTGGGTGGGTCCTGCAGCATGTATCCTTTCATTTCATGTCTTTAGCTTATCTGTTGGGCGCCCTCGGCTGCATCATCCCCAAGCCGCTCGGGCAGGTCGGCTTATCCTTCATGCGTTTTCCTTAGGATTATGCTCTCGTTCCACCATGCTTGTTATTGGTGCCTTCTCACAGGTGGCGAAATCTTGCCACGTTAAAGGGGTGCACGAGCATCGCGACTCGGGCTCCTCCGGCCTCAGACCCTCACCCTGGTCTTGACCATGGCATCGCGACTGGCTTGCAATGACCCGGCTGAGACCAGGAGGCCGGGACGAGGGCGTGGGGGTTCGCCATCCAATCAGCTTTGGCGTTAAAGGGGTGCACGAGAATCGCGACTCGGGGCTCCTACCACCTCTCAAGCCCTCACCCTCTGGTCTTGTCCCATGTGACCTGGCTTGTCGGCCAGTAGAGACCAGCCGAGGCAGGACCCGAGGCGTAGAGGATTGCACGTCGGCCACTTGCAGCTTAAAGGGGGTGCAGCATCATGACTCAGGGCTCCTGGCTCTCGGCCCTCACCCCTGGTCTTGTCCATAGCATGCGACTTTGCTTGCCAGCTGACGGTGAGACCAGCCAGAGCCGGGACCGAGGCGATGGGTTCGTCATCTAACCTAACTTGCGCGTTAAAGGGTGCACAGGTATCGCGACCAGGGGCTCCCTACCGGCTCCGCCCTCACCCTCTGGTCTTGTCCATGGCATCGCGACTGCTTGCCAGCGGCACGGTGAGACCAGCCCGAGCAAAGGACCGAACGTGAAGCACCATCGGCCAAATTGCAGAACACACTCGAAGATAAGGCGAGCAGGCGCAACCCGCCTTGGTAGGGCCTCGTGAGTCCGCGCTAGCTCACGGGTGCCAGATACACCTCGTCCAGCCCTAGTGCCAGCCACGTGTCGGGGGTGAGGCTGTATCGCCAGGGGCTCCTCCGGGCCCCCTCCACAGTCCCGATGGAAGCACCATGCCCTTGTTGGTGGCAACCTTGCCGAGCTATGCGTATGCATGCAAGCGCTATACTCACGCTGGTGATAAACAGCCGAGGTGGCCTCGGGTGCATCAGCCTCGAGGCGAGCTCAGTGTATGCAGCCTCGTCGCAACTCCCCTGGGGCGCCCGGCGTGAGGCTGGAGCACGGGGCTGCGCCCGGTCACGCCAGCGCCACGCCACCCAGCCAGGCCTCTCGGGCCTGGTTCGTCGCCACGCCTCCCAGCCAGCCAAAGTACGCATGTCGTTTGGCGTTAAGGGGACTCTGAGCATTAAGTCAGGAGCCTAACTGGTCACGTAGCCCCTCACCCCTTAGTTCGAAAGGCTAACGTGGTTTGGGGTATGCGAGGCAGACTCTGCGAGCGTGGAACAGTGGATCGTCAGCGCCTCCACCTCCACTTGCTGTTAAATGCGCCAAGGGGACTCACGAGCATCGCGACTCAGAAGCCTAACTTGTCACGTAGCCCTCACTCCTTGGTCCCGTCCTGGTTTCGGTCGGGAAGCTGCGTGACAGGGGTAATACGCAGGGGCTGAGCTCTGCTGGCGTGGGAACATAAGCAAGTAGGAAGCACAAATTTCAAGGAATTCAAAGCAAATATTACAGTCCACCTTTGTTGTCAGATATAAGCGCAAGTTTAAGCGCCTCCCGAGGCATGATACATGTGCAGGAATTAAAAGCAAGACAGGAGCATTGGCGGAGTCACTTGTCGGCGGTGGAGCAGCGTGGAGTGGGCTCGCCTTTGTAAAGCAGCGGCAGGCGCTCGCTTGCTTAGTGCTGAAGGCGAACTATGAGCCTCATGGCGACCCTTCAAGCCTCGGGCGGCTACGCATCGCCGCTGCCGGCTCGGCAAACTATCCATGTCGCTGGGGATCGCAAAAGATAGATGTGTGAGGATCGCGTCGGTTGCGCGAAGACAAGACCGCGCCTCGGCCTGGCCCGTGGGGCCAAGACCAAAACATCTTCAAAGCGCGGATCGGGAAGAGCGGCTTGGCGGGCCGTCTCTCGCCCGGCGATGGGGCTCTCTGGGCCGCTGTCATAAAGCTCCCTCGGCGGAACGAGCCTTCCTCCATATCCATGAAAGGCCATGCGATCTTGGAGGACCCGCGCCTTGGCGTCCAGCTCGACCTTCCTCGCCTCCGATTCCTGCTCCAGCGCGCCTAGGCGGTCACGGCGCCTCTTCGACAGCCTGGTCCTTGATGGCGCCTGCAAGCCTTCATGCCTTCCTCCTGCTCTGGCGGGCGGGCCTCCTCGGCGAGCTGTTCTGCCGAGCCCTTCAGCTCACCCTCGGCGTCTCCACGGCGACCTCGGATCTTTGGCTGCCTCCCCAGGGCAACATCGCGGGCTACCTTCGCCTCGTGAACAGCACACTTCTCCTCGTCACAAGTCGTCGAAGCTGGACCAGCGGCCCGAATCGAGCGTCGGTGCGAATCCAGCAGAGAGCCAGCTCAGCGCCCGGCCTGGCGGTCGGCACCCGAAGATCCTGCCGAGCCGGTCGAGTTCAGCGGCAGCGCGATCCAGGACGCGGGAGGAGTCGGAGAGCAGCAGTTGGCGGAGTAGGAGGAGTTGGCGGCGTAACCACTGCATACTGGCCGGAACCCGGTGGCGCCCGCAACAGCGGTGGAAAACCCAGCAAGGCCACCTCGGTCGCTGGACCAAGGGGCTGGCTTCGCTCCCAGGCTCAGCCGGGCCTGTGAGGCGGCCAGAAGCCTGGGCGTCGGGATCATCTTCTTTTGAGCAGAGGCACCGCCGCAGATGGGGCCTCGAGGCCCCTTCAGGCTTCTTCGCGCCGGAAGCCAGCCTGGCGGCGTGGACATCAGATCGTCGGCAGAACAATAATCAAGACAGAAGGCGAGGAACTTACAAGTAAATCGCTGGTGGACTCAAGCAGCCTCGGCCATACTTGAAGCCCGAGAGCGGCTCGGGGATCAGCTTCAAGGGGACCCGGAGGCGGGAGGCGTCGCGGAGGATCGCCCGGAGGCAGAGGCGGACCCGTGGGGACCAGCCCAGTCGGTCCTTCTTCCGGGATCGGGGCAGTCTGCCTCCCGCTCACCCCTCATCCTCGTGTCGTCCTCTCGGGGAGGCGGAGAGCGGGGAGCTGCGCGCGGGAGGCCTTGACTCCTTGATCAGCCTCTCAGCTCCTTTCCTCCACCTCTTGGCCGAGTCGGAAGGGGACACGTCCTGAGGTCCTCCCGAGCCTCCGGGCATCTCGTCCCATTGAAGGCGGGCATGGACCCCCAGCCTGCTCCCAATCCTCGAAGAAACAGAGGCGCGAGGCGCCTCAGTCTCGCTACATCGCCCCCAACCAGGGCTGGAGACGTCGCCAGATCCTCCTAGCTAGGGCCACGAGGCTCGGGTGAGGTCTCCACATCAGGCAATCTTGGCAAAGTGGAGCCGATTGGTGCCCAGAACTCCCTCGGCATGGCCTGCAGTCAGCCTGCGCCGCGCCCGCGTCGTCAAGCTTCGATCGCATCCATCCTCTCCGGCAACAACCGCTGAGGATCTGACGCAGCTTTCCGGACAGTCGTCGAACTCTCGGCGGGCTCCGTGGTGAGATCAGCGAGGTGGATCCGCCTGCGGCATCCTAAGACCCACTTGCTCCACGAAGCCCTCCATCCGCTTCCCGGTGTTTGAAATGGCAATGGCTCCGCCATATCTGTGGCTTCATATATGGAATGCTTTCCGAAGTCGGAGGAAGAAATGAGTAAGCAAAGGCCACGAGGCTTCACCCGACATGGGCCTCTAATAAAGGCGAAGATTGCGGAAGAAGGGCGGAGTTGGGATGAAGGTGCGAGTGTGAATGTTGTAGTGATGGAGGACGGAGAAGAAGAACTCGAGAGAAGGGAGGCGGCAGACCAGCAATGATGGCGCTCATGAAGAGCGGGTAAGTACTCCCCGACCCTTGAGGCGGAGGAGCAACCTTGAACACGCCCGTCCCATTGGCGCCCTCGCCTCGCCAACCAGGCTTGTCGAGGCAAGGCTTCTTGTTGACATTCGGCGGGTCAAAGCGGGGAAGTACCGAGCTCAGAGCCGGGGTTTGGCGAGCCATGGTGGCTAGAGCACAAAGCGGAGTGGATCTGCGAAGGTCTTGGAAGCGGGAGGAGAGGCGCAGAAAGGGGATCTGGCAGCAATGGAGAAAGTAAGGAGGCAAGGAAGATGCCGCTCTATTATCAACCAGCAGCAGTTGCGAGGCGCCACGTCCAATCAACATGACCAAGGCTAAGGCCTTAAGACATTAGAGACCCACGACCCGCCTGCCTTCGCCTCTGCAGCCCAAGTCGGGAGGCGGCGCCGTGGCCCGGAGCTCTTGTCGGCGTGCAGGGCAGGGGAGTCCCAGACTTGCACTGCGGCTGGCGTGGCTCAAAGGAGGCCTGGGACAGCCCATCTTCATCAACGCATGCTCAAGACCTCGCGAGGCCAAGCCTCTCATGAGGCGAGACGAGCTTCCTCGACGCAGCCTCGTCAGTAGCTCATGAAGAGGCGGAGTTCAAGCGGGGTACCAGGCGCTTGACCGAGGCGCCCGGCCAGCAGCGTCCTTCTTTCCTCTTTGGTGCAAGGGAGGCGCGAGGCAAGAGCATCAAGCAAAGGCATCGTTTGATTGCAACAAGACCAAGACCAGCCCCAGCAGTTGGAATCAGCATCATGGAGCCCAAGCGAGCGTCATCACGAGCCTTTGGCGGGAGGACCAACTTTAGTCAGGATAAGTGTACCGCTGTTCCCTTCAAAATGGCCAATTGTTGGCGCCCTTCCACTCAATATTTGGGAAGAGGCCCGGGGCCTTCGATCTATATAAGTAGAGCTAGCCACCATAGTAGAGACGGAGGATCCATGTTAGGAATCGAGAGAGATAGAGACCCGATCCTCAAGCTAGAGCGACGGGATACCACTTAGCAGTTCATCGCTCCACCAAAAACAGAGACCCTCGCGAGGCTGTTCTTCCATGTACTGATCCTCAATAGCCCAGAGGCAATCCACCACACCACACACTGGAGTAGGGTATTACACCACGATGGTGGCTGAACCAGTATAAATCTTGCGTCTCTTGTGTTGTTCTTGCTAGTAGTTTTGGTCCCATGATTGGCGAGGTATGAGGCAGTGGAGGGTTGGATCTCCAGCGCGCACCCAGTTGAACCTTAAGGTTTGCTTGAACCGGTAATCCGGCAAAATATGATAAGAGATGAGCCGGGGGCCATAGGTTTCACTAGAGGCTTCTCTCAAGATAGCATAAGTATTACGGTGGGTGAACAAATTCTTGTCGAGCAATTGATAGAAAAGCGCATAGTTATGAGATTATCTAGGCATGATCATGCACATAGGCATCACGTCCATAACAAGTAGACCGACTCACACTGCATCTACTACTATTACTCCACACATCGACCTTATCCGGCATGCATCTAGAGTATTAAGTTCATAAGAGCAGTAGCATTAAGCAAGATGACATGATGTAGAGGATAAACTCATGCAATATGATATAAACCCCATCTTGTTATCCTCGATGGCAACAATACAATCGTGCCACAACCCTTTACATCCTTTGGGTAAGGACATGAATTGAACCCAAAGCTAAGCACTTCTCCCATGGCAAAAAGACCAATCTAGTAGGCCAAACCAAACTGATAATTAGAAGAGACTTGCAAAAGATAACTCAATCATACATAAAAGAATTGAGAGAGAGATTCAAATATTGTTCATAGATAAACTTGATCATAAACCACACAATTCATCGTATCTCGAAACAAACACCCATAAAGAGTTTACAGAATAGATCTCCACAAGAGAGGAGAACATTGTATTGAGATCCAAAAGAGAAGAAGCCATCTAGCTAATAACTATGAACCCGTGGTCTGTGGTAAACTACTCTCACAACTCATCGGAGGGGCAAGGATGTTGATGTAGAGGCCCTCCGTCTTGATTCCCCTCGTGAGTCTTGGCGAAGGCTCAAAGATGGGATCTCAGCGGATCTGAAAGGTTACGTGGTGGAAATTGTGTTTCGTGGTGCCCCTGGATGTTTTGAGTGCGTAGGTATATATAGGAGGAAGAAGTACGTCGGTGGCCGAGGGCCCACGAGACAGTAGCGCCCTATGGGGGGCCTCTATAAATGGCTTCTCTCGAGCTTCTTGACACTCCAAGCTCTCTGGATCACGTTAGTTCCAAAATCACGCTCCCGAAGGTTTCATTCCGTTTGGACTCGTTTGATATTCCTTTTCTTGAAATCTTGAAATAGGCAAAAAAACAGCAATATAAATGGGGCCTCCGGTTAGTAGGTTAGTCCCAAAATGATATAAATGTGTAAAATAAAGCCCATAAACATCCAAAGGGGTAATATAATAGCATGGAACAATCAAAAATTAGAGATACGTTAGGCGTATCAAGCATCCCCAAGCTTAATTCACGCTTGTCCTCGAGTAGGTAAATGATAAAAAGAAATTTTGATGTGGAATGCTACCTAGCATAATTCTCAATGTAATTTTTCTTTATTGTGGCATGAATTTCAGATCCAAATGATTCAAAATAAAGTTCATATTGATAAAAGAAATAGTAACATCAAGCATACTAATCAAAGTAATCATGTCTTCTCAAAATAACATGGCAAAAAGTTCATCCCTACAAAATCATATAGTTAGGCTATGCTTCATTTTCGTCACACAAAGATATTCCCCTTCTATACCCTCGATACAAGCCAAGCAATTGTTTCATACTTAAATAATCTCAAACTTTTTCAACCTTCACGCAATACATGAGCGTGAGCCATGGATCTCTTTATGGGTGGAATAGAATATGATGATGGGGATTGTGTGGAGAAGACAAAAAGGAGAAAGTCTCACATTGAGGAGGATAATAAGCGGGCTATGGAGATGCCCATCAATTGATGTCAACATGAGGTAGTAGGATTTCCATGCAGCGGATGCACTAGAGCTATAAATGCTCAACAAAAGAAAACTAGTGGGTGTGCATCCAACTTGCTTGCTCACGAAGACCTAGGGCATTTGAGAAGCCCATCGTAGGAATATACAAGCCAAGTTCTATAATGAAAAATTCCCACTAGTATGAAAAAAGAATTATGAGACTCACTATATGAAGATCATGGTGCTATTTTGAAGCACAATATAAGACTCGCTACATGAAGAACAAGGTTACTTTAAGCACAAGTGTGGAAAAAAGAGAGTAGCATTGTCCTTCTCTCTTTTCTCTCATTTATATTTTCTTTTCTTCTTTTTCTTTCTTTTTCTTTGCCTTCTTTTTTTCTTTTTTATTTCTCTTTTTTCCTTTTTTCTTTTTGTAAAGTCAAAGTCTCATCGACTTGGCCAGGGGAATCATAGCCTTCATCATCCTTTCCTCACTAGGACAATGCTCTAATAATAATGAAGATCATCACACTTTTATGGATTATGTGACAGCCCTCGATTCAATGCGTACACTAATCATGCATAAATGTATGCGATCCAGATCAGAGACTCACGGAGATATCACAACACAACTCTAGACACAAATTAAAATAATACAAGCTTTATGTTACAAACCCGGGGGCCTCGGGGCTCGAATACATAAGCTCGAATACACAAGTCGTGGAAGCAACAATATCAAAATGGACATAAGTTAGACAAATGCACTTGCCTTAAGAAGGCTACCACAAAAGCAACAAATCGAAGGCAAGGCCTCTGCTGAGAGCCTCTAACTACTCACAGTGCGTAGCCGGTCTCACGTGGTAGTGACACCCTCGGGGTAGTAGCAGGTAAATCAAAGGTG